>PNEQ01056502.1:0-20219 GCA_003012365.1 Medauroidea extradentata
GAAAATTACAGTGAATAAAGCAGCTAAAATACGGCACACGCAAGTTATGGTACGAATAGAACACCTTACGTTGTGCGGGACAACTCTATATTATGGTACAAAACTCGAAAAACTTATTGATGTACGAAATAAATGACAAACCACATGAGTAACTCCATGAAACAAAAAAGCGGGAGATTGGAACTACTAATCGGGAGGGTGGGAGATCAGGTAGAAAATCGGGAGTCTCCCGCCTAAAGCGGGAGGGTTGGCAGGTATGCAGTGGGCAAACCATCTAAAATCAGTCTGGAATTCACAGAACTAAATGTAACAGTATTTCACAGCTGTCAGAATGAGCCTGAGTTTTACATTGGAAGCTTGAGAAACCTTAAAGCGGCAAAAAAATAATGCATAACTTACGTCAATATCCTTTCTATGGTAGGGGCAAAAGAATAAAAACTTCTTAAAGCGGCAACAAAAATAATGCATAACTTACGTCAATATCCTTTCTATGGTAGGGGCAAAAGAATAAAACTTGTATATATTTATAAATATAAAAACATGAAAGAATCTTAAACAAGAAACAAAAGCAGGGTACAATGATAGTGCTAAGTGATACTTTGGTTACCACAGCACAAAACCACAGATAATTCTTAACACAAATACCTTTTCTATGGAGTCCGAAGATGAAAAAACAATGAATGCAAAACCTCTTGAACGTCCAGAGTTGGGATCAGTCTTAACATTTATGCTCTCTATTTCACCATATTTGCTAAAGTGTTCTCTTAGTTCCTCTGCAACAAGTAAAAGAATATCAGCATTGGCTATATAACAGTGGGTACTTATTTTTAACATCTAGTACTCAGAATGAACTTTGGCAGCAATTACATTTCAGTAGCAGAACTGACTTAGTTATCATCATTCAAAACTAAAGAAAAGTAAAGAGAAAAGTGTACACTTACTGTCAGTTGTTATCCAACTAAGGCCACCAACAAACAACTTCCTGAAAAATTAAAATCCAAAACAAGATTAGTATCACATTGCAAAATTTGTTAAGTGGGGCTGTCATGAAAGTTACTAAACAAATTAAGTACTAGTAAGTACTGTTCCCAATAACTGCTGCAAAATTGAACTGTCACCAAGTTCAAATGGCATATCTGTAAAAATAGTTAGCAAATAAGCAAAGAGAATATCTGTAAGAGCTTAAAAATGGAAAAGGCTTGCGTGACAATAGAAACTTTACACATGTAAAAACCAAACTGATTTATGGTCAAATACTGTGGCCCATCAAACAAAAGCTAATGGCCCTAAATTTGACCAGACAAATGCTTGATGAGTTACTTTGACCATGATAGAGAACCCAGGAATAAATACCATGGGTCAGCTGGGCGGTGTCAGCCGTCTGGCTTCTTGCCTTTACGAGCCACATTCACCTGGAGGAGAGGAAGGCAGGTTAGTTAACAGAACAACAACAAAGAACACTAATATACTTAACGTAGCCTGTCATGTTTTATCGAACTTGATTGAATCCACTTCAAGTATTGGCCAAAATCCCTCCTCGAACAGAAGCCAAATTGTCTCTAGGGCAGCAATCCGAGCCGTGCGGAACTGTATGCACTCAAACTCTAAAGCAACTGAACTTTGTTAGCAAATTATATAAATGATGAAAAAATCTGGAACAAAGACCTTATAAACTTATGTAATCAGTTAACGTCAATTTGCTCACGATTACTAAAAATTAACACTGAAGGTAGATGCAACACATAACATTTCAATACTGTTAAGGTTTTTCTCAAAAAAAATTAACAATTCCACTTCACTAATGTCAAAATAACTTTGATATCAAATGCCATCAAATTTACGAACAAAAAAAATGATATTGAACTATATATACTCAATACTTAAACACAAAATTTTACCTTGCCGTAAGTTATTTTTGTCAACCCCAGTAAATTTAAAACTCTGCACTTGATACCATGGCTGAGAAAAACCCTGATTGAAACACCTTGATAGTCAAACGTCAGATTTCCTACTGAATAGCATTGGCTTTTAAATGTTAACTGCAATAAAAAAAACAGTTTTAAGAAAATTACGTGTCAATTCACATGGAACAGGATACCTACAATTATTCACAATAGCTGCTGGTTTCACAAGGCAAAAAAACTCGCTGAAAGATACCAACACAAATAAAAAAGACAAAAATTATTTAGTCTAAATATTTTATTGTATCCACAACAAATTCAAGACGTGTCAGGCACCAACATCTTGCAAAAAATTCCTAAGTGGAACGGCAGATATAAATTTCAGAATACATGCACATTAGGGCAGCAGTAAGATCCGAGAACTGCAACTGGAAGTAGTGATGCTCCACATGAAAATTTACCAAGTATTTCCAATAACCAGTATCATTAAACAATTCCAATTTAAAAAGAAAAAAAAATTAAATTAATGGCAACAAAATGTGTTTTATTATTACTGCATTACTTTGAATATTGTACTTTAATCTTACTTTTCACAATAAATAAAAACTCAAGAATTACATACAAATATACTCAATTTAAAATATTGCTAAGTACCTTAAAAGAACACACCAGTTAGGTTAATTTTTAACAATGATTCTGAAATATCCACAGCATCACCATTTTTCACTTCTCTTACTGAACACTTTTAGATTTAATTGAAACATTTTTTAATCCATATGATAAACTGTACAGCACCAGCTTACCATAATTATTACACTTCCAAGGAACATTCATCATCCTTGAAGAGAAGCGATTAAGGGAGCAGCCTACAGAAATTTTCACAATTTTTATTTGCCCCAGAATTTTGTTATAGCATTCGCATATTGGCTTGTTAGTCATATTTAGCATGTTTCTCTCATAAGGATTACACTAAAACCAACTGATATACCAAACGCAAAATAACCACAGTGGATAAAGATATTGCAGGCGACAATGTCAAGCTCATAAAAATAATTTGTATTTTTAAAAACACTGAAACTGAAAATAAAGATTTTAAAAATTCTGTAATTTCTTTAAATACAAATAATTTTTATTCTTAATTTTTATGAGCAAGATATTGTAGCCTGCAGTGTCTATCCATTGTGATATTTTTGAGTTTGGTATAACAGTTGGTTTTGGTGTAGTCCGTAAAATGAAAACATGTAAAATATGACAAAAGCCATTATGCAAAAACCACGAGATAATAGCCAAATCTAGTCACATTTTGTCTAAAATAATAAATAAATATATGGTACAAATAAAACATTAAAAAATGGTGAAAATTCTTGTAGACCACACCCTTCAACTTATTTAAATGTGCAATAACCATAAACTCCTGAAATATGAAGCAATTTGTATTTTCACTTGTACCTTTTCCCAGCCAATGATAGTGTTAGATAAATTAAAAATCCTGGTACAAAGATTTTCTCAGAGTTAAATGTTTGGTTAAGGGGGCGGTTCATGCCAAATTTTTCATTATTTAAAAATTTACGAAACTTTTTTTCAAATTCAATATTTTTTTTTAAAATACAAAAATTTTAGCTTCTGTTTTTATACACGTGTTGATGCAGCCCATGACATTGTGTTTCAGTGTGAATTATTTCATGATGTTGAGTTTGTTGGTTTTGATTAAATTCATAAAACAGAAATGTGCAAATTTTGACTATGAAATGCCATTTTATACAAACTATGAAAGCTACAAAAAATTCCAGTAAGCAAAACATAGACATCATTTATGTATACAAAATAAACACTATCTCATGCAAATACAACAATTTTTAAATAATGAAAAATTTGGCATGAAATGCCCCCTTAAGGAACTACGATAACTATTTGGTGCCGCAACTAATTGGTTCTTAAGCAAACTCTCAGTTCGGTATACCCTATTAGCGGCTACATAAGCCAAAGTTGTTGCATGGGTTGAGAACCTTCACAACAGGACGACAGCTGTCACTGTTGCCAGCGGACCAACTGCTCGTCGGGCAAGATATGACACTAATAGCAGTAACGCACTTAATTTTTGTAAGAAAGAATGGATAAAACAGTGGGTAAACACCAGAGTTTTTACAACTTGTGGAAATATCTTGCCTTTCCCCAGTTCCTGGACACACTAACATTTTGAAAACAACCGACTGTGGAAATGACAAGATTTGACCTGACCAGCTCCACTCTGCAGTTCGAGTTATAATCGAGAGACAATACGTATAGTACAATCGCTACAGAAGGGCTGTAGAACAATTATTTCCAAAAGTACGGTATGATCTGCTTACTTCGTTATTTACAACACTAACTCAGCATAAAGTATGATACACATACCATAAATAGGATGTTCAAGGTACTCAAGACGGCACTGCGTTGGAAATTGTGTGATTTCACCAGCACAGAAAATCTAAAACTTAATCCGTAAAACCGTAATCAAGATTTCCGTACAAACTACGGACAATCCATAAAAGTTGGCAGGTCTGCATCTGGTTTCGAAAGTGAGTAACTCTCCAATACCAGTGTTCTTTAATTATTATTTTCTGTACCATTGCTGCCAACCTGAAGAATTCAGAAATAGTACAACTTTTAACCGAGTGAACAAGTCTCGGCATTTCACATGCCGTGTTTGCATAAATGCATGAAACTAAACTTCTTTACCTATTTTAAATAAAATACTACACTGATAACGTCAGGGTTGCTACAAGATGTCTAGATCAAATTTCCCTGACTTTTCCAGGTTTACCAGACAAAAATTATGAATTTCCAGTCTTTTTTGTGGAATTAATAATTACGATAATTCAACCTAAGTTTCCAAATAAGTTAAATTTACATGCCTGTTTAAAAAAAACTTATAAAATGTACCTAGTAAAGTTACTTAGGTTCCACACTCAGCAAAACCCAGAGAACTGTAATACATTATAAATAACTGGACCAATTTTTAAGTGAATTGCTAAGATTTAATTTTCATGAAGTGAATGATAGTGCAATTGCCCAAAAGTCAACTGCAAAGCCTGCAGCCATGAGGAAGTGACTCCAGTCCAGAAGTCAAGCTAGTCAAATAGATAATGACCGCAAAAGCCTGTAAACTCACACTGCTAAGCCTACAGTTTGTTCAATTTTGAATTTTCAGTCACCATAAGCAATTTCCCTGACTTTTTCAGGTTTTCCCTGATCACCTTGAAATTCCTCGACTTTTCCAGGTTTTCCCTGTTTTCCAAACCTGTAGGAACCCTGAACTTGTCAAAGTGTTGTGTGCAAAATAAATTTAGAACATGGTGAATAGTTGTGTTCACGGATAAGACTACAGGTAGCCTATCTACTAAAAATAAAATAAACTTAACAGGGAAATTACTGACCCATAATTTACTGTAGGCCCACTATCGACAAATATTGCACATAATTTTACTATCTAAGAAATCTGAACCTAGATTGTCTTTTAGGTTCCTGCAAGTTTAGTAACAAACTGATTTTAATACAGCAATAGATAGGCCCCTCCTTTACAATTTCTGGCAACAGTTTTTTAATTCTGCGAGAAATGTATTAGTTGACAGCTGTACTGTACCAACCTTACGAGTTTTGAAGGGTTTCATTCTGTAGTCTAGGTTCCTAAAATTAAAAAAAAGTAAATGGTAAAAAACCAGGAAAAAATCACACTCCCCAACTAAATTTTCAGGAAAATACTTTAAAATAATGAAGTTATGCTAAACCTATAGTGGCTTATGTGTGTACATGAGTGTATATGCATATACACATATAGGCCATTCAGAATAAAGTGAGCACTAAAGATTTAACCTTTGAAAAAAATCACTAGCCGTTACTGCATATACATCACCACTAACAAGAGTTACTTTACTGCTTGTATGGTTGGTAGCGATTTATTGTACGTAGTTCCGTGTATTTTCCTATTTGAATACAACATAAGTGAAACAACATGATGAATTCGACCTGCCTGTATTTAATACACTTCAAAATATTTACTTACGATCTTATTGACATTCATACATTATAATTACACTCGATTTGCGCAAGAATTGTGACGCTATTGTCAACCTCGAGTCGCCGTGGCCGTTATCGCTTGCTCCGTGCTTGACAGTTCAAAACTCCACCAACAGGTGGCATCAGAGTTAGGTTCTCGCCGCCAAGTTGCATATTTGGTTGCATTATTTGCATGCGTTTGCCCGTTTTGCGTATATACACATTCAAAAGTATTGGAAATTACTTTGAATATCATTGCCGAAATTATGTGAAACCATCGGTAATCTGTAAATTATGTTTTACGTTTGTGAGACTAAAAACAACATACTTTTTTATTTCACATGTTAAGAAAATACGTTATTTATTGTTTATGAAGTGCGCCGTTGTTCATGGCAGTAGAACTGAACGAAACTTGAATCATTGAACAGTGCGTGTCATGTCTGTTGTAGTGGCGGTTTTGTATTACAAATTCAAATAAAATATGCCCTCATTTATGAGATTTGTAATGGCAATAATGCGTGTTGTTTAGATTAGTCGATGGACAGAAACCAGACATTAACTCCCAGGTATTTATAAATAACATGACTTTTTTTATATCTTACATTCAGCCCGCGTGCATTTAATGAGTAGATATTGTAGCTAAAATTTATCGAAGCAGTGTAATGTAGTTGTAAACATTGCACGATCCTATGTAAATAAAAGCACGTGGCATTATTTGTGTTAACATCGGCGGAAAGATATAAACTGGCAGGAAATAGAAATTAATCAGGGCTTTTTTGAGTGTTCACTTTAATCCGTAACACCTATAGTAACTTGTACAAGATAATTAAAATAAGTAGAAAACCACAATCTGCCTGATAAGATTCACAGAATTGGAAGTTTCACAAGAAGAAAATGGCCAATCTAAAGTAAAACAGCAAAATAAACCACTCCGTAAGGTGGTGCAAGCAGCAAGATAATTTATCCTAAAGTGTTACTTGCGAATTTGAACTACAATGGATTTTTAATTGCAAGCTAAACTGTTTTCCTGGCAGAGATTGCAAGTTTTATGAGTACGACAACGAACAAGTATTACTCCTAGGGAAAGTGGTAACGCGACACTAAGAGCTAGTAGTTTCACCTAACACTCTAAATTGTAACTAATGGAACCAATGAAAAAAATTATGTAATGCTAGAGATTCATGCAGTGTCTCCACAAACTAAGGGAAAAAAATTAAGTTGGAAGACAAAAACATTCAATAACTTCAAAATTATATTGGTGTTAACATTTATAAGGTTTGACATCATTATCCTTTAAAACATTTGACAACCACATATTTCATTCTTCAATAATTACATTCAGTTCACTGCTACATATTTGTTGTGATTTGAACAATCAGTAGGGAGAAAAGGAAATATTTATGGAGACGTTTTTTTACCCGACAAGATAAATATTTTAAAAAATGGATGTGTTGTATATGGTGCAAAATTTTTTTGAAAGGGAATGTAGCATGATTGGCAGTTAATACATTTGTTTCAAGGTACAGTGAAACCTTAATCATTTTTCAAGGGACCAATAAGAAAAATGATGCATGCGAGAAAACTAAGCATGCAGGAAACACCTAACCTTCCCCCCACTACTAAAAACAACCTTCCCCCCACTACTAAAAACATAACCCAAAAAAGTATTTTTAATATGTCCATCACATGAAAATTTGCAATTCAAATGTGTGTGTATCGAATATGGTCGTAGCTCTGTATTACCAAAGATCCAGTTTGTCAAAGGTGGCAATCCTAGACATTTGGCGATGTCAGCATGCTTTTCATCGGGACATTCCTCTACCTCCTTTATTGTTACAAGGCATTCTTCAAGTGAGCAAACAGATTTTGAAGGTCGCAACGTTATTAAAGGAATAATTTATAAATACATTTCACAGGCCTTAAAATAAAAATAGTGTACTCCACTCTTTTAAAAAATTCACAAAACTGTTGCTATCTAAACGAAAAACGTAAAAAGAACAAGATACGTATTTACAAGGCGAAGCGTAACCCCTCAAACTCGTGCGCTTGCGCTCGGCTATACTCCAAGTGCACAAAATGGCGGAATAAAATTCCCAAAATTTTTCACGTTTATTTATTCACTTAACTTTATTGAGGTAAAAAGCACACATTTAAAATAGAACAAAATGAATTTATACACAATACGTGTTCAATATCTATTGAAAATAATTTGGATATCAATTTTTAAACAAATATTTCCTCTATGAAAAAATTTCGTTTTTCTGTTGGTGGCAACGTGTGTTCGTTCAACCAACAAAAAATACAGCGTTTGTGTGTACAAGCACAACCCACTACAGTAGCCTACGTAAAACATTTCTTAAAATAAGAAACAACTGCCAAACATATTTGAAACAATAATGGTGAAATTCATAGTCAAAGCAAACAACATATTACGCTCGTCTATATTTTTGACTGTAAATGTGTGCTTGCACGGTCATGATACATTGCTTTCACCTGTTTATTTCAAGAAGTGTATATGAATGTGGTATGAAAACGTAAAATGTAAGTTAACTTTTTTTGTTGTTGGCGAAAATGTCTAACGGTCAATGCGGGAAATTTATACATATATGAATTATCCATGTGGGTTTATTTAACATTGTTTATGCGTTGGCAATTGTTGGGACCGTGAAAAACTATCGCTGGATCCGGGAAAACTAGAGAAACGGGAACGATGCAACAAGGTTCCACTGCAATATAGTTTCAACAAAAGTTCTATTTGCAAAGGACTGTGATTTTTAATTTATTTTTTAAGATCTACAGTTTGTTACACAGAGGCCATCCTAGCATGTCTTACTAGTGATGGCGGAGCAATTTTTATAAACATTTGATTCAACTTAAAAAATCAGGTGGTTGACTTTAAAGTTAAAAAACTCAAAACTGACTGAATCGTGATTTAATTTTAGAGGGCAATTATTCCTTAATTCACATTCTATTAAAATGTGTTTTTCTTTCTTCAACTATTGCAGTTTGTTTTCTTTATCAAGGTGGCTAGCAAACGTGTAAAAAAATTTTTTGACTTTTCCAGGTCAGCTGCCCTTATTTCCCATACCAACAAAATAATAAAATTAACCATGTATAATAGTGACAAAAAATTTTTGTAAATAAATAATCTATACAAATCGTGTACCGGTCAAAACCTTTGCAACTGCACGAGTCAAAATGTTAATTCACGTGTTCCTCCATTACATGGTACAGTAGATATACAATTTAAATGTAAATCCATAGACTTCAAACACGTTCAGTCAGAAGATATTGATACTCGCATGAACCATAGAAAAAATATTCACGCCACGCCAAATAAACAATAAACCGAAAATGAATAGCTAACATATCAGCATGCCACATGGTAAGAACAAAAGCAAAGAGAATTCTATGGTGCCAAGTCAGCACCTCCAACTTCTAGTACAAACTCTTTAAGGAAAACACAACTGTTGAAAACTAACTAAAAATTCATGTAGTTTACTTCGAAAATTTCCATTCTTCATCTTATCTAAGTTCTAAGTCTGAGACATGTTCTACGCCTTCACCACGTTATATGTTGATGTGCTACTAGCACTCCTGTCGGGTTATGTTGAAAGTAGACGTAATCCATTAGTCAATTGACCTTTACCAAGCGACTTCAGTTGCACGCTGGCTATCGGGTTGAGAAGATGTGTTTGCATAGCAGTGCGAGTTAAGGGAAAATTTTGACTGTGGTACAAATGAACGTTACAAATAAGAATCTTTTATATTCTGTGGTAAGAATAAATACGTGTTGCATACATGTGTGGAGAATTAATGACCAGGGTACTGCGACGGAAGAGGAACCAATGCATAATTTACTTATAGTGGCAAAGAATTTGTTACCGCAATCGAGATAAGTATTATTCTTTTATTACAAAAATTTTTGTTCAGTGTACGTTATTTAATTCTTTCAGTGCTGGGATTGACTGTTGCATTAGGGGCTGTGATCGACAAAAGTATTTACGTTTGCAGTTAGTACTGAAGTCAATTTTCTTCTACTTCTGTCTAGTTTCAATTATAATGATCTGCTATCTGTTGGAAGTTCTTTTAACTATTTGCACAACGCCTACGGTTGCAATGGCTCAGTAGGCAACAAATATTTTCATCATATGTGTTACGATTTGTGTAATGTGTATTTTATGGGACTTCTACAGACTAACGTTCATGATATTCGGGTATACATACATAACCATGAGGTTATTGCATTATTTGTTTGCTTCAGAACTCAACGACGAGTGAACAGAGAATAAAAATATGTATTTATTTCAATAACTTTTCAGCACCTTAAATTGGTAGAATGAGTTTAAACTGTGTGTGTTGTGTATAAACAACTTTTCAGCTTGTTCGTAATATTTTGTGTACTTTTAACGATTTCCAAGATCTTTACAGCCATTAACCATTATATAATGTAATGCAAGTGTATATTTTTGGCAGCAATTTATCAGTTATATTTAACTGAAATTAACTGTAAATAGTTCATCTCTGCTATTTATTAACTACAGACAGTTCCTTGTGTTCGACACTCAGTTACCCCAATCCAGAGAAGTGTAATAAGTAACTAACTATTTTTAAAATTAATTGCCAAGATGTTTTCATACAATGAATGGGTGTACAACTGTCCAAAAGTCAATCGCTAAGCCTGCACCCATGAAGAGGCTACTCCAGATCAGAAGTCAAGCTAGTCAAGTAGACAACTGCTGCAGCAAAAGCCTGTAAACTCCTACTGCTAAGCCTAAAGTTTGTTCTACAATTTTGAATTTCCAGTCACCAGAAGAGATTTCCCTGACTTTTCCAGGTTTTCCAGACCTGTAGCAACCCTAGTTATGCATACATATGTGGAGAGATGTCCATGACTACCTCGACAAAATGGGACAAATGCATCATTGCTGATATAGACTATTCAGGATAAACTGAACACTTCCTTACAATTTTCTGAGTCATTATGCCGCCATCTTTAATATTTTAAATATGAGAACTTACATGTAACTAAGAACTAATGTGAACTATTCTTAACTCTCAAAACTTTACTTCTATAGCTCCGATAAATACATTTGTTTGATTGTCACAAGAGTTGAAGTGCTCACTTTAAAGTGAACCGCCTATAGTAGCCAAGTATTTGTAACTGCCATCTAGTTCAGTAAAAAATTTTGTTTAAGACATTTCTCTTGTTATTTAAGTAGAACAAGCGTGCACCACGTGTTTGGAATCTAGGGGTTGTGAACATTTTAGCTACGGTAATCTCTACCTAGCATGCATACAATATATATTTATTTAGAAGCTTTGTGTAACTTCATGTTGGTCATACAAATCATATTTTAAATTCAAAAACATTTCCAGGATTTCAAAGAAACAAAATCAATTTTTCAAGTAAAGAACAGCATACTAGGAATTCCATAAATTTATGAAAAATCTTGCTAATACAGTATTTTTTTAATTTAAAAAAGTAATCACATGAGGCCTAGAATTTGCAACACAATCATGGTTTAGTAATAGCTTTGTTTCATTCCAAGTGGTGTAGCTAAACAACGAAAAAAAATTTCATTCAAAAGGAATTGTCATGCTGCGGAGAATTGTTTCATTTAAATTGGTGTAGATATACCACAGAAATTACACCATCCCTGGAGGTGTAGAGCTGGTGTAATGAATAAAAGTTCACAGGGAGTTCAAATTGTTAACAAATATGTGGATAGAGAAAGTGTATAAGATGAAGATTTTCACAATTACTAGCGAGCAACAAAAAAGAATATCAGTTAGTCTCAGTTAACTGTGACTTTGTATTCACGTTTTTTATCACATGGTTGTGAAATATAACCTCAACCTTTGATAATACAAGCATTTTTTATCATTTAGTTTTGAATTATGCACCAGATGAAAGTGTGTTTTTAAACCAGCATCGTCATGTGCTGAGAACATATTTAATCTAATCTAAATACTTTGAAAATGCAACATTTAGAATTTAGGATTATTGACTATCCAGTTTTTCATTATCTGAATGTGTTCTCACACCTAGGCTATATGGTGCTGTGTTATGGATACAGAATAATACAAAGTAAAACATGTGATACCCATCCATCTCTAAACAAATATTTATGGAGTACAAATCCAATCTATCCTTCCTTCGCGTTAGCAAAACATTACAAAATTGAGGACAACAAAAGCGAACACTGCAGGCACGTGC
Source organism: Medauroidea extradentata (assembly GCA_003012365.1). NCBI lineage: Eukaryota > Metazoa > Arthropoda > Insecta > Phasmatodea > Phasmatidae > Medauroidea > Medauroidea extradentata. The sequence continues at coordinate 12,157 of PNEQ01056502.1, forward strand.
TGCAGTAGTCGCTAAAATTGTTTCATTCAACTCTGCAAGTTTAGTTACACATTAGGTTTGTTCGAGCGCACTGAGATTTCTGCACTCGAGAGCAAGTTGAGATTTTCACAGCAGAAAAAGAGTAGGAAAGAGCAGAAGTCGCAGTGCTCTTTTCTGCTTCCAATCGAACGCCTTAAAGTCGCGAGTTGCGGAACTGTTAATACAATACTTTTGATTACTTCATAGCAGCTGATCGCAAACTTTCCAACTTTTTTGACAATGGCATATGGTTGTCAGTCTTTTTTAACGAAGTGAGTGAGGACAATGGGCGCTAAACAAGTTATTTCTCCAGGTGGAAACCCACATAGTTACGTAACTGCAGTGAGGTCATCATAGAATGGGTTCTGAAATTTTAAGTGAACTATAAGATTAACTTATAACCCCTCCTAACTTTTTCAAATGTAAAGAAATTAAAAACCTAACTTTTAACCTTTGATGTTTCATGTTATTTTTTTTGTGGGGACTAAATTATTTAAAACATAACCACTCAGGCATTAAAAAACTCAAGTCTGTATATATAAAACAAAATTTCTTCCAAATGACTGTCGTACAGCAGTAATAGTTTAACTGATATTCATTTATGCAGTTTTATGTAGGCCTATTCAAAATTTATGATTTTCCAGAGTACAAAAAAATTTTATTTTATTGCCCAAGTCACTGGTTTTCAAGACATTTCTAGGTTAATTGTGTTACTTAACGACAGATTTATTAAATTGAATATTTTATTTCATCACTAGCCTTCAGCCACGAACGTAACAATTTCATCTGTAGATTTATAGCCTTCCACTGTTTGGCCAGACATCGCAACGCAACAAAAATACTTAAGTATGTCTTACAAAATAAAACAATACATTCAAATTTGGCGCGAATTTCTCTGCTCTCGACACCCGAACACCCTACCAAAAAAAAAACCATCCGGTGAATCAAACGCTCGAAATGAAAAAGAGCAAGAAAAGAGCATAAAAATCTCAGAAGTAGAAATCTCAGGGCGCCCGAACCTAGAATTCAAAGTCTGGTGCAGCTACACTACAACACTGGTTGAATGAAACTAAGCTATAGGTAACATGGCAAATTTAGACAAGTTGCTTTAACTAAGCAACATTTCCAACTATGGTCCCGATATTGCAAAAGATAAGGAACATAAAATTTATTATATATATATTAGGGCTTACTTGAGAAGTTCATAGAATTTTTTTTTTTTTGCAAATTGGTTCCCACATGAGAAATTAATACATTTCTTCACATGCTTATAGTAAAATGAGCTTACCTTTTTCCAATGAACCCACACACAAGCAGTTAACATCCCTTTACTGCTATTGACTATTGATAAACATATTTTCCTCCCAAAATATTGCTGATCATCATGGCCCTCCCCGCTATCGAGTTTTGAGTTTTATAAAGTGGGTTTTTTTCAGTACTCGTGCATGTTTTTCCTATTTGTGTTTACATTTAATTACCTGTACATAGTGTATTTCAGGTACTCTTCTATTTTATGTATTTTACCAAACAATTTCCTTGATTTTTATAGCCCTTCCCACTACTGAATTGGTAGAATGTAGGCACAATTCATAATCACAACTACAATTTCTGTCACTAAATGTAATAGTACCTTTTTGCATTTTTTTTAGTTCTTGCATGAATAGCTAAACTTGATACATACCAAACAAACCTAATTGAAAGCTATTTTTACAAATCTCTACCCACCATACCTGAAGTCACCAACATACTGGTTACCCATAAACAAGCCTGAAACTATCAAGTGTCTAGAAATTACCCGGTAATAAGGAACTGTACACTCATGAACACACCCCAAAACTCAACTTTCAAATGTGGCACTTACAAGCAACATTTGAATTTTAGTTTGCACTACAAATTAATATCGGTGTTGAGCGTGATCACACATATATAGTATTGTTTGGTTTGTACTTCACAACCACATGTCCCCATCACAAAATCGCCACATTCAACTTTTAACAACCACAATTTCAAAGAGACGCTGGAGTAATTTCAGAATCATTTTACTTAATAGAAATAAAAATCCATTCACCCTAGGAGCTAAAGACTCGCATTAAACGTAGATCGATTTATAGTCATATTAACATTCAATATAATCTAAAGCGGGTACACGCGCACAAATAACACCCCACTAGATTTAAAAAATTAAGAAAAGCCTCTGCTATCAGTTAAGAAACGAACAAATTGTAATAGCTGAAATTGTTAACTATTACAGCTCGCTTTCAAAAGGGAACTTACTACTATTAACTAGTGACAATGGAACCAATTTTCATAGCAAAATTGAATAAATATTGTAGTCAGGAAAGTTAACTTGTAGATCTGAAAGCCGGTTGTAGACCACCTGTGAAAACACGCTAATTACATGCCATGACACAATGTATAATACAAAATGAAAAATTATGCGTTGTGAAGTCTTAAAACTTGAGAATAAAAATCTGTTTAGCGATCAAGGTGTTTTAATTTGCATTACTACAGCAAAAATTCAGCGTCACGATAAATAGTTTTGCTGACCGCACAAGTCCGCCATTGCCACGAAAGTGAAAACCAGACTCCGAATAAACTAATACTATCTCATAAGTCACAAAATACGTTCCAGTTTCAACAAATAAAGAGATTAACACGCCAATTAAACGGGGCAAAATATTTACGTGCTGCATCGCACCTTCATGTGTAAACTAACTTCTGAGCAAAAAAAATTATGCCACAAAGCCAAAGTTACGCCGCCATTTTAACAACGCTACAAAGGTTTTCTGGCCAAGACAATTGCATTAACGTTAGATTTACAAAATTTAACAAAATACATTGCACAAAATATATCAAATAAAAATACGAATAACAATAACAAATAATCATGTATTTTAATTTCATACCAGAGAGGATGGATTCAGATTTAAAAACGTACTAATCACATAAAAAATAGTAGCTTATATGGTAAATGTAGGATGCAAAAAGCAAATGAATACACGTAAAACTGATCAATACTTTAAAAAATATATATATATCTTAAAATATTACTAACCTATCATCATCTCTCCCGGGTGCTTCCGCGCTACCGCTATCGGCAGGTCCGTCACCGCCACCAGTTTCATTTCCAGTTTCACCATTCATTTGCTCATCTTGTTGCTGTTCCTGCTGCTGCTGGTCGTAATTCTGTTCATCCTGAGCAAATTCCCCATTTCCCATATCGTACTCCTGATTTTCTGCCATTTTCAGAGGACACTTTCACAACACGTCTGTCTCAACTCAATGTCGACGCAGAAGAGGAAATTCAGTCGCTTGCTTTCCTCCTCCTCCACTTCCCCCTAGTTGGTGTTAAAGCCTGCAGATGTCTCTGAACGCAGTATCCGGGTGAGGTAGACAAAAGAATCGATAATTCAACAAGTCGTATCTCTTATGCCTTTTGTACGCTAAATAAACCTTACAAACAAAATCCCGCGTTTATTAATTTACAACTTAATAATAAAGTATGTTTCAAATAAATGTGGAATCAATTTTAAATCGTTAGTTTTACTACATTTACGGGTTCTGTCACTTTCTTTATAATTATTTTACACTAAAATATTTTTCGTCACATGTGCAAATTGAATTTTAAAACTGTACAATTAATACAGCGTAACCAGCAGAGTTAAAATTCCAATGAATTATGCAACATGACTGTCAGCTTGAAACTTTTCTGAACAGATAACTTTGAAAATAAAACTAATCTACTGCGCGGGAATTTCAAATACAGTAAATAACTGGTTATAGGTGGTTCGCAATAAAATGAGCACGTTTAAAGACTATCGCGTCTACAATAACAATTCAAAATTGTCATTTATTGTAACTGCAGCCGTTAATTTTATAGTACCATACAATCTATACACTTTGATCGTTACTTAGGTTGCTTTGTTTATGTTAAAATTTAGCAGGGACCTATAAATTATCCGAAAAGGAAAAAAGTAACTAGGGCTACATAGTGCTAATTTTATCCCGAACCACGTATACCTGGAGTGGGTGCTCGTGCTCTTGGTTTTTGTGTTTGCTGTCTGTTTACCTTCGATATATTTAAAAGTCAAAACATTCAAGAGATAATATATTTCTGACAACAGATGGTACCACCAATTTAAAAAAAATACTATTTAAATTTTTTTATCCTTGCTTAGTGTCAAAAATCTCTCATTTTCTATCTTAATAATGATCCCGCGATGATTACCGTGGTGATTATAAAACATTTTTAACCCTATTTTTATGCAACTGTGTTATTTATTATTGTCCAGTCCCAATGTATATGTGAAACTGAAGGAATTCAATATAATAAAAAATTCACTTGCTACTGGACAACAGCCAAGTGGTAAACGTAACCTCTTCCTCTATCACCTACCAATCCCCCTCACCATCACAAACTCCTCCAAATATAAATTTCACTCCCTCCCCGACCACCTAAAGTACATTAACTGCCTACACCATTCTGTTCTGCTTCTCATCACTTTAATCTTCTCACTGTTATTCCCTCTTCCTCTATAGTCTACCTTAGTTAACAGGCAGCCTAATTTACCACAGCCTCCCTCTCCTGTCACCACCTTATACATACTGATCAGCCTTTCCAATCTTCTTTCCTTCAACGAGTTCCACCCCAATGCCTTCAGCATCGCAGATTATCAAGAGTTCCCATCATCCTCATTAGCCTGCCCTTGCCTTTTCCATTTATACTTCACCCACTATGATGCCCATCTTTGCACCTTCATAAGCTCCCCCACCTGCAATTCTACGTACGTGTCTCACTCTGCTATCACATACTCTAGTTGTACCATTGTAATATAGGTTGTATCCTTCACTGCACTACTAACTCACTTCAATACCCTTCAAGCATACCTAGAGCCCTTCTCACTTTAGTCACCAGTCTCTCTACCTGCCTTCTCCACACTTCATCACTCTACAAAATTAAACCTAGGTACTTGTATTCTGAAGCTTCCTCTTACCTCCCACTCTTCCCATTAGTATATGTCCATACTCCCTACCTTCTTCCTCATAAACATAATAATCTTGGTTTATTTATTTTCATTTTTATTTATTTATATACGTAATAACAAGATTACAATTCTTACATACAGGAAACTGACCTCCTTGAGCATGTGCTCTGGTTGGAGGTCTTACTGAATAAAAAGAGTTAAAATATTTGTGTGAATAAATCTACAGATCAGGCTGAGTATTATCATAAGGCTAAAGGTAACTGACATCACAGATTACACAGAGAATACACTTTTACTTTCCTCCACAATCGTATCCTATCAATGTCATCCTGCAATTTCCCTCCACCCTCCTCTACATTTACAACACAGTCATCGCAAACAATTTTATTTTGCCACTCACCCCCACACCTATGTTATTTGCTATTATTAGGGCGCTTACACACTGGCAAGCCGAGCGGTTCTCAGTTTTTTCGACAAACACAAAGGAATTTGCAACACTAGTCTGTACATGCTCGCTGCATGTTTGTGTGCTCAGACAGTGTTCGCAAATCTTCCATGCTATCAGTAGACTCAAACACGTTGCGAGTGATTCGCTAACCATCCAGCTCGCCAGTGTGTGCGCCATTATAAACAAGGGCCTCAGCATGTTGTCCTGCGGCACATCGGATTAATCACTCTGCCTTGCGATAAGAAGTCCCCCACTTTTACCCCCTGTCTCTGCCCCTTGAGGAAGTCTCCAATCCATTTCACTACAACTTTGTCTACCAGCAATTCAGCAATGTTTCGCATGACATAACACACCTTGAAGTCAATGAAGCAGGAATCCAGCTGCTTCCTCTCACCAACTGCCTGCACCAAGTCCTCTATAAGCTCAGCCAGCTGAAGTTCGCATGAATAATTCTTCCTCAATCCATGTTGACAATCCTGCGACCAGATTCTCTCACTCATAACCTGCACTACATATTGTACCACCACTATCTCTAATACCTTCCCCATGTTCAATTAGCATACATTATAAAATATTTATTAAATTACAACTTATTGTGTGTATTGTAGGTTAGGTTAGAATAGAGACATGACAACAACAACAACAACAACAACAACAACAACAGTCACAATGGTGAAGCGAGGCCAAACACACGTCGTGTACGCGCGGACGTTAACCGACGAACATTACTTGGTGTCAGAAGTTATCAGTAATTAAGAGCGGTATAGTTATAAGCAGTAACACGGGTGATGTTAACCGAGTGAAACGAAACGGGCGATAAGTGGCGGGTACGCACAGTGAGCGGACACTTCGGGCGTTGTGTTGTGTCGGGTCGAGTGAGCGTGTAGCATAATGGCGGCAGCACAATTTCAGGTTGCACCGCCAGAGAATTTTGATTTTCGGCAACCGATTTCGTGGAGTAAATGGATTAAACGATTCGAAAGATTTCGCATAGCTACGGAGCTGGATAAAAAGTCAGAGGAGGGACAAGTCAACATGCTATTATACTGTACGGGCCCCGAAGCGGACGAGATGTTGGAGTCGTTCGCGCTAACCTCGGCGGAAAGTAAGACGTATGACAAGGTCAAACAAAGGTTTGACCGTTTTTTCACAGTTAAACGAAACATAGTGTATGAGAGGGCAAAATTCTTTAAACGGCGGCAGACTGAGGGGGAGGCTGCAGATACGTTTATAAATGATGTATTCAAGCTGGCAGAGACGTGCGAGTTACAGAAACTTAAAGAAGAGTTAATCATGACGGTTTTAGTGATCGGAGTTGCAAACGATACACTGTCGGAAAAGATGCAATTAGATCAAGACTTGACATTAGAGAAGACTGTACGGCATATACGTCAGGCGGAGTTGATGAAGCAGCAACAGCAGACAGTACGACACACAGAAGATACGGTAGTAGAAGCTGTGAAACTTCCGAAGAATACCAGAATGGCAGCATCGTATAACAAGAGTGAAACAGCCTACAAAGAGCGGTGGGGATCAAAACAAAGCCAGCAAGGAGGAAACTGTACCAAATGCGGCCGGTCGCCAGACCAACCACGGTTTAAATGCTCTGCTAACAACAGCACCTGTTACAAGTGTGGCCGAACAGGACACTTCAGTAGATGCTGTAGAAAAGGAGACGTGCAAGAAGTTGAAGCGGAATCTGAGTATTACATGGGAGAAGTAGCAATGGAAATTGCGTGCTCTAAGTCATGGAAAATAGAAATTAAGATGCAGGGTGCAGGTGTAATCTTTAAGATTGGTACAGGTGCAGATGTGACAGTTATAAAGAACGACCTGTGTAAGAAGCTGCAACTGACAGTCAACAAAACCAATCGGAAGCTGTTCGGTGCAGGGAAGCAAACAGTGAATGTGGTAGGTACAGCACGAGTAACAATGAAGCATGGTGGGAAAGAGACGAGGCAAGAAATATTTGTGGTACAGGGACAGGAAATACCACTGTTAGGTAGGCCAGCACTTATGGCCTTAGACATTGTGAGGCTAAATGTGGGTGATGTAATCCAAACAGCAAGCAGGACAGTCTTTAAAGAGTATGAAGATGTGTTTGATGGCTTGGGCAGGCTTAGACATGAGTACGTGATTAGGGTCAAAGAAGGCTGTACACCAAACGCCATAGCTGCACCCAGGAGAGTAGTGTTGCCGTTGTGAGAGGCAGTAAAAAAGGAGCTAGAAAAGATGGCAGAAACAAAAGTCATTGCCCCTATAGAAACACCAACAGAATGGTGTTCACCAATGGTGGTCGTTCCAAAAAAAGTCGGTACAATAAGAATATGTGTCGATTATACAGAGCTGAACCGGAACATCCTGCGTGAAAGATTACAGCTTCCATCTGTAGACGAATCATTGGCACTATTGGAAGGTGCAAAAGTCTTCACAGTCCTAGATGCATCCCGTGGATTTTGGCAGGTGCCACTCGCTGAGGCTAGTGCCCATTTAACAACGTTTTTGACTCCATTTGGCCGGTTCTTCTTCAAGAGGTTGCCATTTGGGATTAATTCGGGCCCGGAGCATTATCAACGGCAAATGCAAACCATCTTGGAGGGGGCAGTAGGGGA
>PNEQ01056502.1:20319-49819 GCA_003012365.1 Medauroidea extradentata
GGCATGTGGTCAGTGAAGGCAAAGTTCAGCCAGATAACAAGAAAGTTACAGCAATTTTAGATATGTCAGAACCATCTGACCCCACGGAACTGCGTAGATTCTTGGGCATGGTGAATTACGTGATGAAGTTCATCCCGCACCTGGCACACAAAACGGAACCACTGAGAGCACTGCTGCACAAGACGAATGAGTGGGTATGGGGTAAGGCACAACAAGAGGCAGTGCGAAATTTAAAACAAGAGATCTGCAAGGAACCAGCACTGACACTTTACCAAAGGCATGCAGAAACAAGGATTGCAGCCGATGCCTCATCATATGGGTTGGGGGCCGTGTTGGAACAACGCCAACAAGGAGGTGAGTGGCGACCTGTCCTGTACACGTCCAGGTCCCTTAATGAGGTGGAGAAGAGGTACGCCCAGATTGAAAAAAGAGGCCCTCGCTATCACCTGGGCCTGTGAAAAGTTTAAGGATTACATCCTGGGCTTGAAAGTAACACTCCTCACAGACCACAAACCACTGGTGCCTCTACTGCAGAGCAAGCCACTCGCAGACTTGACTGCAAGGCTTTAAAGATTGAGGATGCGTCTGATGTGTTTCGAATATACAATAGTACATATACCAGGGAAGTGTTTTTATATTCCAGACACATTGTCGCGAGCCCCAGTGGACCCTCCCACATATGATGTAAAGGAGACAGAGGAAGAAGAACTGTTTGTAGAAAGTGTAATAGCACATACCCCATTCTCAGACACCAGGTTAGAAGAGATAAAGAAGGCACAAGAAAAGGATCCAGAGAGCGGCAAACTAAAAGAGCAAATTGAAAAAGGCTTTGACGAACATAAATCCACATACTGGCCCCATCGAGGTCAGCTATGTTATTGCAAGGGATTGATCATGTATGGAAACAGGATAAGGGTCCCGAAGCAGATGCGACAGGAGATGCTGCAACGCATTCATGAGGGACACATGGGGATAGCCAAATGTTGCAGGCGAGCTGCAGAAGCAGTATGGTGGCCTAATATATTGAGCGAAATAAAAGAGATGGTAGAAAACTGTCGCAAATGTTTGGAACAGAGGGCACAGAGAGCAGAACCTTTGACCATCACAACACTGCCCCATGGACCATGGCTCTTGCTAGGAATGGATATATTCGAACTGGGAGGACAAAAATTCATAGTCATACAAGATTATTATTCAAGATTTTTTGAACTAGTTCAGCTATCGAATATCACGTCAGCAACCATCATCTTGCGAATCAAAAATGTTTTTCCTAGGCATGGTATACCTGAGGTGGTGCGCACAGATGGCGGCCCTCAGTTTACATTGCATGAATTTACGCAATTCGCCAAAGATTATGGGTTTTCTCTTTCAGTATCCAGCCCCAAATTCGCCCAGTCAAATGGTCACGCTGAGAACGCTGTACGGATCGCCAAGAGTATTCTGTCAAAAGCCGAGGATCCCAACCTAGGGTTATTGGCCTACAGGGCAACCCCCCTAGAAAATGGTTTATCCCCTGCAGAACTTATATTTAACAGAAAACTGAGAACCACCTTGCCGGTAATGCGCACACGTCAACGGCTGGGGGCACGAGAGGCCAGGGAAGACTTTCGGGCCAAAGACAAGGCGTTGAAGGAACGTAACAAACTGAGTTTTGATCAAATACATGGTGTGAAGGAGTTGTCACAGCTGAAAGTGGGGGAACAGGTGTGGCTACCAGATCTAAAGAGATACGGAGAAGTATATGCACTGGCACCCTTCCCACGGTCCTATATCATACAAACAGCACAAGGCAAGGTGCGTAGAAACAGAGTTCAACTGATAGCGGTTCAGGCAGACAAACGGATGGGGGAGAAAGATAAGGAAAAGGAGAAGCAACACATCACACCGGGTGCACAGCACGGCCATAGCAGAGAGAGAGAGGAAGTCGTACAGCAGCAGCGACACGAGCAGCAGGAACAGGCCTCAGTTAAGCAGCACATACAGAGACAGCAGCAGCAAGAGGAGCAGGAGCAGTCTCTAGTGAAGCAGCCAGAAGACTCTCCAAGGGGGTCACTAGGAAGAAGCTCACCCTTTAAGGGCTTTCCATTAGAAGGGAACAGTACAAATACGGGTCCAATGCCAAGTGAAAGAGACTACAAAACATGCAGTTGACGGAGAGTGGTGCGGCCTAGAAGACTGGATTTGTAAATAACATAGTGCGTATTGTAGGTTACGATAGTGTGTATTGTAGGTTACTGTAGAAAGAAGGGGAGATGTATTGTAGGTTAGGTTAGAATAGAGACATGACAACAACAGCAGTCACAATGGCGGAGCGAGGCCAAACACACGTCGTGTACGCGCGGACGTTAACCGACGAACATTACATTGTGATGTGTCAGAATATAGCAAGTTTTTCTTAAATACGGTATGTCATTCTGTACTGTACTTGGAAGCAACTAAAGCGGCAGTCAGTTTACACCGATAAAATAACAGCAACAATGTTAATTACAAAATGTTAGTTACAAAAATGTGACACCAGCATAAGGGCCAGCGGGGGGTTAAGCCCATTACGGCTCGGCCTAACCTCAAACCACCACTACCCTTCATTCATGGGCCACAGACACTCATTGCTAATTATCAAAATATTGTTATTCCAGCATGTAATGTTTTCAGATGTTTGGTTGCAGGCAGTGTCATGTCTTATTTCAGGAAATATTCACATGAACGTATTAAACAGGCCGCCATGCTAGTTGGCCAATCACAGTAGAGCATAACATTTTAATCCATAATAAACACTCAAAATCATTATCACATGCAAATAATTTATCATGTAAAGTGTCTTGCTTTGTAATAATTAACTCTGTGCCTTTTTTTAATACATTAAAGTGTGCAACAAGGTGGCCGGAATTTGTGCACCCTGTCTGGGCTGATGAGTCCTTGGCAGCCATCATGTTCGTGGCAGTTCGTCGGTGTCGTCTGAACAAGTAGGACGCTGTCCCTGTGCACTTCAATATTTGTTACTGATTTAGTTTTTAATAGTCTTAATTTAGTATACCGGTTCACCTGTGCAAGCACATGTCTTCAGGCATTCCCCCTAATATTGCTAGTCCGCTTCAATGAATAATTATTACCAGTTTTGGTACTTTTAAGGTAAACCCACGTGTGCATCCAACCATCACCGCAGGGGCTAGGGAACTTATAATCGAGAGCCATCCGAGAATTCCCGTTAACTATTCGGGACGGATATCATTTATGGTGCATTATATTAATTTGGTGTATAGGTCCACAGTGTAATTTTACAGTTTTATCGTCATTTTAAGGGCATAACCCATAATGATAATCGACCACGTGTGCGTGTTAATGGCCACCATCGGGTAGCGAGTTTAGTTTCACGGTTACATATGTCCTCATCAACATCCATTTGTATAGCATAGAGAAGAGAGAAACATTCATTATATGTGAGTTATGTTGATCGCAGTGAGTGCATTCATTCGGCAGGCATAACCCATAATCACCAATGCCATTACCACTAACCACGCCTGTAGTCATCTCCCGTCTGTTACGTGCCCGAGGATAGGCTGCCTTGCGTCGCACTTAAGAGGAAAAGTATCTAGAGCATTCACATTTCACACCTGAATCCACCTCTAAGCAAACCGTCGGTCCATCCTAATAACCACCGATCCTTGCTGCCAAAGAGCTGCATTTTCACATGCCACAGGGTCATCTATCATTCACTTCGCACGCCTCCATCACAGCGTAATCATATATATTATTCACTGTAATAGAACATCCCAATACCTTGTTGCATACCTAAACGTAATATTCAGGCACCTTGTATTTTTAACCAATAAAACCTCATTGAATTGGAGCATTGCATTTACGTCATGGTATAGTGTGTACAACCTATGTCACCGTAAGCATAAGAACGAAGTTGGCAGGATAACAGAGCGCAACGAACAGACCACCCCCCTGAGTCATCCAAGAGTCTATAAAGTGTATACTAGGGGAGTATTACTGGTGCCCTATCATCCCCCCCCCCATAGGTCTAATCTATATCAGATTGGTTATCCTGATCCCACCAGATGTTAAATGTTATCAACAAATTCTAAGCTATTATATATACACTATTCTATTTCAATGTTGCTAGCAAATGTGCTTTTAACGTTACTGAAAACACTAATGTCACCAACAGTTAAGGATGTAAATAACAGTGTTGCTGAAAATAATGTGAGCAACAATGTTGATAACGTTGCTGGTAACATTATTAAGGCTGTCTAGAACAAAGGACGTTGGTAAAGGCCAGTTTGAAAAAAAAATAGCAGAAACAATGTTAGTTACAAGATGTTAGAAACAAAAATGTTACCAACAAATTACAAGCTTTGGGATATTATTTTACAGTAATGTTGATAGCATTGCTGAAAACACCAATGTTTCTAACAAAGTAATCAGAATGTGTAACATCCATTAATAACAATGTTGATTACAAAAATTCAAAAACATTGCTACTAACATTTGTTAGCAACATCCTTTGATGTAGACCACTCTATAATGGGTCGGGAAAATAATGTTAACTTTATTGTGGCAAAGTTACTAACATGTCTCTAAAATACATACCATTTGTTGATAAATGTTTTCCACAAAATGTTGGTAACAAATGTTGATAACATTTATTTGTACATTTTAACAAAGTTATTAACAGAATGTTGATAACAATGTTGAAAACACAACTTTACCAACAATTTTCAAATATTTTTACAATTACAGTTAGAAACATTGTTGAAAATATGTGTTATTAACAATATTATCCCTGGTGTAAACTAGGCTTTAAAGCCCATACCTATATAACATCGGAAAAATAACAGTAACAATGTTAATTACAAAGTGTTGGATACAAAAATGTTATCAACAAATTCTAAGCTATGGTATACTATTTCATAGCAATGTTGATAGTAAATGTCCTATTAACATTGCCGAAAACACCAATGTTACTAACAAAGTTGCAATATTGATTAATTATGTTAATAGCAATGTTGATGACAAAAATGCCTACAACACTACTAATAACATAGCTATTAACATGTGTTACCAACATCCTTTGATCTAGACTGCCCTAGAATGGGTTGGGAAAATAATGTCATCAATGGGAAAGTAATGTCATCAACAGTGTAGGTGACAAAGTAATTAACAAGTTTGTAAAATTCACAATTTTTTTCAATAAAATATTGGTAACACATGTTATTAACATAGTTTTATAAATATTAATAAAATTAATAACATAATGTTGACAACAATATTGAAAACTTGATGTTACAAACAATTTTCAAGAATTTTTACAAAATTATTAATAACTCTGTTGATAATACGTGTTATTACTGATGTTATCGTTGGTGTAAACCAAGCTTTAGACTCGCTCGTCTATAGCTACCAGTCCTTCCCCTATCCACCCCTGCTTACAAATTAGGACCACCACTGCTTTCTTCTACATATCTAACCAACTCCCCCTCACCAAACTTAAAAAGCAGTATTGCCTGTACCATCTGGAGATGTTGCCTTATTGCACTTTAACCCTTATCATTTCTATGTCCCAATTTCTAATTTTTAGCTTCGTAAGAAGCTCCTGGTTTCCCCCAGCTTCATAACTCTATCCTGCTTCTCAAACACTGACAAGCACTAGGCCTGCAGCAGTTTTGCCTTTTCCATATCAGCTGTTGCTGCTCGTCCATCTGCACCTCTTTAGCATTGGTATTCCTGTCCTTTCGCCTTACCTTATTAAGATAATCAAATTATTTACCCCATTTCTTCCATCTACCCTCCTCCAACATATTTCCTAGGTAATCATTCCTTCCCTGCCTTAACTTTATTTCTAGTTCTCTACCCCTCTGCCTAATCTCTTCCTTAGCTATTTCCACCTCATCTTTCCATTTCCAGTGCAAATTCCTGGCTGGGTTGATCCCCGGATTTTTGCACATGGAAATCGTGCCGGACGATGTTGGTTGGCGGGTTTTCTCGGGGATCTCCCATTTCCCCTCTCATTCTAGCACTGCTGCATACTCACCTCATGTCACTCCTCACCAGCACTGGGTGTTAGTGATGATCAAAACCTCTCACCCACCCCATTTTCAATGATTCTGCCTGCATTTCCGTTTAATCTCTTTATCTCCTGTCCATAATATGGTGGATTCCCTCCAGTACCAATCCTCTTCCACTGTATAAATGTTACCATCATTTCATCAATTATCTTCCTAAATTTACTCCACAAGATCTCTACACTTTCTCCTTTAGGCCAGTTCTCACAAACTCTATCAGCATTTAAACATAATGTTGTGATGAAAAGTCACGGTTATTGAAACACCATTGTCGTCCTCAAAAAATAAAGAAACAAGATTTCTAAAGGCTGACATGCCACACCACACTGTAACTCTGCAACTGTGAAGAGGAGGTTACCCATGCAGCTTGCGAAGATTATTGTCACTCCAGTAGTACATGTTCTACTTGTTCATGCTACCCATTAGTTCAAAATGTGTTTCACTTGACATCAGTCAGCTCAGAATATCCTGTGCTAGAGCAAGAAGGGGTCGTGGTAGACTAATGGTAAAGTTATTTGACTCCCATCAAGGCGATCTGGGTTCGATTCCAAGTGAGGTAAATCCCGGAGTTTTGCATGTGGGAATTGTGCCCGACGATGCCGCTGGTCTGCTGGTTTTCTCGGGGATCTCCCGTTTCCCCACCCTCTCATTCTGGCACTGCTACATACTCACCTCATGTCACACCTTACCAGCGCTAAAGACCTCAGTGTTAAGCGCTGACCAAAATCCCTCACTCATTTTCTCACTAGAGTGAGAAATCATTCACAGAAAGCTAACCTCGACATATAATCAGTTGGACAACTCCTACACCAATTACAGTTTGTAAAGATCATAACATAAGTCTGCATGCAAAATGTGACACACTGAACACTTTGAGAGATTAAACCCAGCTGCTTGCTTATGCACTGAACATCTTGAGCTTTGAAGGACTTGTAAAGCATCTGGCCATATTGAGCCCCTATTCAAGTTGTATGTGCATTTCATCATGCCCTTATGGGAACTTATGTGTTTGTAGTCACTGATATGCCTCCAGGCTGTTAGGTGCCTCCACAACAATCTACCTAGGTAGTGTAATACAAGTGAGAGGAATTGCACAAATCAATTGATGGTTATTATTGCCCGGTCATAGGTGAGTGAGTGCCTTGTTTGCCAACACATAATGTGTTTCGATTGAGTTGGGTGTCAGCTGTTTTATTATGAATGAACTTGGACTGGGACTATCAAACAATCCTCACTATTGTATTCCTTTTGATGTTAAATGACCTGTCAATGTGCTAAGTAATGATGCTCGGTGAGTCACACATATTTAAAATTAACTATAACGTAAAATGTCTAAGTTCAGTTGTGATGCATACTTATTATTTGACATATTAAAGGCTAACTAATTTACTAGTTTTATATTTGTACTTTTGTTGTGGTTGAGACTGAACTTATGGAGAGTTAGAGGACCAACTGCCACGCAGAATTGGTCTTTGAGTTAAATTTTGTACTAGGGGATTGAATCAGGTCTCATTTTGATCAGCTTTTCATTTGCAGGATTTTTACTCAAGTAGTTTTTCATTATATTTTTGATAGGAATGACGTAATCGCCGATTTTCCGTTTTGGTTTGTTGTCCTTTGTTTGTATTTGGCCACTGGTCTTGCTGGCGCCAAGTTGATCATGTGATACGCTTCTGGATACTTGGTTTTCCCACGGCCGGCGTGACGTAGTTAGGGTTGTAACGACTGTTTTAGTTCAGTGTTGTATCCATCTGCGAGTGACGCTTTTCCAATTTAATTTGTTTTCAGTCTCAATAACCAACATTTGCTGATTCCTTAATATAATTAATTAATGTTTTGGTGGCCCGAGTCGGTAATTTTAAATTCGTGACAATGTGGTGTATAAGATATACTGTAATAATTAAGAGTTCCCTGAGGCTGAGGTATGCATCCGCATCCTCGCAGGGGTGAGCGGATGCACTGCCAATTTTGACTGTCTTTAAGATCGCCTCGTGGAGGAAGGGTGGCTGCGGCCACGTGTGTCGGCTCACCGGAAATTTTGTAATAGTCTTGGAGTATTTGGAATGGTGAATTATGGAAGTTCAATATTAATAAGTTGCACCAATTAACGAGTATTATTGTTATCCATCCACATGTTCTCGAACCTACATCAAATATTGAACCCTGAGATAAGAGACCTGCCGCCGCATGTGACGCAGTGGAGATATTATTTTGTTCGGTACTTGGATGCTGGAGCTGACAGATTACATACCAGTATCACTAAAGCCCTCGCACAGTCAATGTTCCTTTATTTTCGCACAAATCTCACACTACCACTTGGTTTCTTGTCTACAACAGATCGACTACGCAAAACATACACACCAAATTCATAGTGGCATGCCATTTGGGTACCCTCCTGTTAAATTTGTTACCTAAACAATCACTGTGTGAATCATTACGTATGAAATACACTTCCACTGCAAACACGTAGTGCACAGGTGACCACTGTTCCATGCTTACTAGCAATGGCATCACTGGCCAGAAAGGTCTGACAGTGTTATGCCATCCCCACCCCAGAGCTACAAGAGTTTTACGCAGTCTAATTGGTAGGTGAACGTTGGGACATCCTGTATTATACATATGTATCAACTACATGTATTAGGTAGCTTAATGTATCAGCTACATGTATTACATACACATGTTATATATAAATATTATAATATACATATATTACACACAATTATATACATATATTATGTACATAGTTTTATGGTACTGGTTAAAATACAAAGTCAGCACTTCATCATCCCATAAGACACTATTTCTTAAAATCTAATATGACACTAAATCTGGTCATCAGCATGTGTGCATAAGCAGCCATGTAAATATGCAGTCTCCAAGTCCATTATAATAGGCCAAAAGGGAGTATATTTTTCAGCTGTAAAATTATTTACTGCATTGCCAACAAATTATTAGATGAGTTTTGGAAACACTAATTTATTTAAAAAAAGAAATTAAGAAGTATCTGCTATCCTTGCATACATTATTCTATAGACGAATATTTTATGTAGAAGTTACTTAGTAACTAACTATGCTTGTACATGTTGTAATCTATTGTAAACAGTGTTGAATTGCTCTGTATCTTGGTTATCCTTTAAATGTTGAAGGAGATTCTTTGAGAAATGCTGTCATTAGTGTAAATATTATTTCTATTGTGTACAGTCAGTTCCTCAACTTCCCTGTTCAACGTTCAATGTTTAATAAACATACAAATAATGTTAAAGTGGGTGCTCAGCAAAGTAAAAGTAACCATATTGTATCTTCATTATTGTTATATATTGCAAATATGTATATTTATGTATATATCTCTTAGTGACGAGTCCTATACTACTGACACAACTTGTATATACTGTTGTCTGCAGGACAATAAAGAAATGAAATTGAAATTGTGCTTACTTAAAACAGAGGGTGGCAAAGTCCAATTGCTGTGTATCTGTTGATACTAATGACAATGAGTAAGAAATTAGGTAGGGGTGGGCTCGTTCACTAACATCTCTACTGTGTGTAGGCAAGATGTCTGGCTTAGGAATTAAGTCTAGTGTTCATAAGGTAACTAGTTTTTTTTTACTGTTGTTCCAGCTTTATTAGAGTACAAAACACTATTACGCTATCCCTTCAATCAGCAAAATAAACCAAAATAGCAGAGTATTTGTTGAGAATATCTACAATAATCCACAAGGCGTGGTACCGCATGGAGTCTTAATGAGGAAAGTAAATGAGCTACTAGATGACAAGTGGGTGGTTAACTGGATTGGGGACTTCAAGGGACTGTGCCAAAAAGTGAGAATGGGGGACGCATTGTCAAAAGAAGGGGCTGTAACATCAGGGGTCCCACACGGAAGTGTGCTGGGCCCTCTGTTGTTTACTATAATGGCAAATGACATGGGAGTGGGTGGCATGATAAGATTGTTCACAGACAACTGTGTGCTGTATTCAGAGGTAGGTGAGGACAACAACTTGCAGGCAGATAGTCGGGTACTAGAATGGACAGAAACCAATATAATTAAGATTAATGTCAAGAAGACAAAGATAGTGAGATTCACCAAGAAGAGGGTAAAGAGCAGGCACACATATGGTGGTGAGAGCAGGAAACAAGGTAGGCCACAGAATACAAATACTTAGGGGTGTTTTTACAAGATGACCTTGGGTGGAAGGGACATGTGAGGAGACCCTTACAAGGGGGGTAAAAGTGCAGGAACTGGAAAAGGTTCAGAGGAGAGCAGCTAGATGGGTATGGGCAGGTGGAGAATGCAAGGACAGGAGCGTGAGGTTGAAGGAAACTACAGGCAATCTGTGATGATGGAGATGGGTTAGAGCACTTTGAAAGACAGGCAAAGGGTGGAGAGGCTTGTTAAGTTGTTCAGAGTGATGAGGAGAAGGGGAGGATGGGGGAAATTGGGTTCCCATTTTATCAAGGGTGATTACAGAGGGAGAATGAACAACGGTCTGAAGATCCAGAGAGTTGGGAGGACGGAGAGGGATCGGCAATCAATGGTGGTGAGGTCGGTGAGGGAGTGGAATGTGCTGAGGAAGGAGCTGGTGAGGGTTAAGAGGATTGGGTTGCTCAGAAGAGGGCTGGAGGGAGAGTGAGGGATGTAAACATGCCACTGGGTGAAAGCCCAACTGCAAGAAGATTATTTATTATTATTACAATTAATAATAATAAATCAAACACAACTTACTTGCAGACACTTATTTTCTATCAAATACAAATTTTTTTAGAGCATGTATTTAATTTATTAGGTTTAAAGCATAAATACAGCTGGCAGGATTTAGTGTATATAATGGATAAAGAGAAGCAGGTTGATGCCTGCTTCAGAGACTTTTAAATGCCATCGGAAAGGTGCCCCACAATATTATGACGAGGAAACTGAATGAATCGCTGGATTAAGACAAATGTATTCGGGACTTCCTCAGAAGATGGAGGCAGAGATGAAAGTGGGGTGAGTCATTATCAGAGGAGGGTGAGGTCACATCAGGGGCTGCCACAGGACAGTATGCATGGCCCATTACTGTTCACCATTAAGGTGAATGATATGGATATATGTGAGGTGAGAGGGTCTTATGCACCTTTAACAATGAAGTCGTAAAAAGAGCCTATGAGAGTGAGGTGAAGGAACAACACAAAATCCATGCCTGAGCCAGGATTCAAAAGTAGGACATCTCACACAGTATACAGACACCTACAGACTACACTACGTAGATCGGCTATGAATATAGGGATTAGTAGCAAAAAAAGACAATTTGCAGATGACTATTCTTTATACACAGTCTTAGGCAGAGGAGACAACTTTCAGACAGACATTGACAGGTTGTGTTTGTGGACTGTGGAGAACAAGATGACTATCAATGTCCGTAAGACTAAATTAAATTTACAAGAAACAGCGTGATGAGCAGAGACATTGACAGATGTGATGGGCAAGCGGTAGACGAAGACTCACAGCATCAGTACCACAGAGTGGGATTTGTACGTAGAAGCTAAGATGCAATAACTAGAGCAGGTGACAGAAGGGCAGTGAGATTGGTCAAAGATAGGTGGAGAAGGCATGGGCAGGAAGGAGAGGAGGAAGTAAATAGGATGTAGTACATTGACGGACACAAGGAGGGAGAGTTGAGAGACTGGTCAGTCGTACAGAGTTGTGAATGGGGAGGGAGGATTAGGAAATGTAAACTGTCACTTAACTAAGGGAGGATACAGAGGGATGGAAAAAAACTGTGGAGATTTACAGGTGGTGGAGAAGAAAATTCAGTAAGAATTCGGAAAGGGTAGTCTATGGTCATTGACTGAGAGATACAAATGAGGAAAGATGTAAGTAAAAAATTTAGAGCCTCAAAAAATACAATTGAAGAGGTGGGGGGCACCAACAAGTAACAGCAAAGTTTGTCGTAAGTGTTGTTCTGCTATCAACCTGATAATATTGCAACAAAGTCCTCACGAAATGACGTGCCAAATTTGGATGTAGCCGTATTAGATACAGATACTGATACTACATCACTTTCTCAAGCAAAATGTAGTGATATCTACCACTAGCATCTAGAAGGGAAGCTGTAAATCACTTTACAAAATCAGACCTAGAAAACACAAAATGCGTTACAGTTAGGTCTTTCTCCATGCTACTAATGCATCCAGCATGGTAATGTCATCCCACAGATTTTAATGATACACAAACAAGGCAAACACAAGTGCAACTCATAAGGGTAGTCTGTGTTACAGCACTACTGGTATAATGGGGCACACAGTTTAGTAGTCAAATTCATTTTTGCAAGTGAGACCAGTACTATCTCTGGTGAATACAGCATTTCCACATATTTATAAATTCACCGGTATACTACTGGCATTCGTAAATATTTCTCTAAATTGAATTTATGTATTGACCAAATCAAACTGCCTGAAATTTCTGTGGATTTGGTGGATGTGTACTGGAACATTAATTGGTAAAATTTTCTTACACAAACGTGCAAACATTTTTTTAATAACTTGAACCATTGTAAAACAACGTCAAAGAAAGTTGAGTTACCGTATTTAATTTCATGGAAAATTGTTAGTGTTTTAAAACATGCACTTACTGCAAGCAATAATTATTTCATTTGTAAATTTTAATTATAAACAACAATATTTATTATTAAATTTACTATCAAAATGTACAGTCTGAATTTCTATCATGGTATAGTTACATTATATGAGCATAGTCTTTCCAATTCATTCATAATATAAAAAAAAAAAAAAGTCAACCTGATGTTCAATAATTGCCTTAACGACATGATCTTCCATTTATTTCAAACAATTGCAAATACCTCAAATATTTTTCAACCAAACGCTTTAAAAAAATTTGAGACAGTGTACAGTCATACAATACACAATTTTGGGAGAGTATTTTTCGAAATAATGTACCTTTTGCTTGCAAAAAATTATTTTGCTTCATTTTGGCTTATTTTGACAGCAAAATAGTTGATATTTCAGGGGCAAAAATGTAAAAACTTGTTTAAGTGTTTTGTAACAGAAAAATTCAGCTACAAACGATGATATATAAATAATAAAAATGTAAGATGAATTTTTTATATATGTATTAAGTCACTAAAAAAACACAGTTTCGAAAAAACTGCAAAAATAAAGAATGAGGCCTTAATCTGTGTACACTGGTGGATGTAACAATGAATTTTTTAATATTATGCTGTGTTTCACAAATGAAGAAAAACTTCATACACTACTTCTGAATGGAAAATCCACAACAAACATAATAAAAACAGTAGATTTACATGCTAAAAAGCAATTCTGAAAGACAGTGTCCATTAGACATAATTTTGAGAATGTACAGAAAGGATAACGGAATGCTACTGAGCCTAGAAAAAGTACCTACATGTTGTGTCAGTGGTCGCACACAAATTGTATACTAGCTCAAGAGACATTGCAAGTAGTGCAATAAGTTCGTATAGAGTTACATATTTACATTTTGTTAATGAACAGATATCATCCTCATCACGCATCTCTTCATCAGCAGCTTGACGAAAAGAATTATCAAAGCCACTGAAAATTATGTTGGTTGTGTCGTTTAGCACTGTCAGGACAACTGGTAATTATAAAACAATTATCTTTACTGATGAAGCAACGTTCATCAATCGTGGAAATGTGAATCTATGAAACATACATAATTTGTTCACTAATAATCCATGCAGGATGAGACACACTGAGCATTAGGGCTGTGGGAGGTCAATGTTTAGTGTTGGGCTTGTCTGCGACTATGTTATTGGTTCTCACATCATTGCAAGTACATTAATAGGAGACACAAGTAAGTGTACACATACACATACTCATTCCCTCTCTCTTTATACTAACACTCCTAGAAACTGTCACTCTAAAACTTGTAGTTAACATCTTGATAACTTGAAAATTATGCTATCTAAGTAAACTCTAAAATATTATAAGTGGGTTACAGTTAATATTTCAGACCAATAGTTGCCAGGTTCCAAAGAAGATAGCAATGAAATCTACATTAGTTTATAGTCATTACTATTAGTACTTCAATTACCCCGTTATTATAGTTCTGGACCCACAATATGTATGTAGCACCAGCACAATGGGTGCAAGCACTCACACAGCAATTTTCTGGTTGGTGGATACAAAGTGGTGTTATCAGCTGACATGCACATATGCACCATTGAACTTCAACTTTTGGGGTTGTGTTCAATTTCAGTATAGTGAGCCCTTGATGACTTTACCTTGTGCCCTAAGTTCCTTGTTCCCTTTAGTGTGCATTTTGTTAATTTGGATGTAGGGCTTGAGAAGGGTAAGTGGCTTGTGCTCTTAGCTGAAGGAGACATTCTGGATGCACTTTTTTTGCAACAATCCTCTGAACGTCCCAACGAACATTACTCCTATGGAAAGAAAGATAACTCAGTGCTATGGAATGGGTCCTGAATATTTCTTCCTTCTTTGCTGTGTGTGTATTCACTAGCACTGCATTCTAACTACTGGAAATGACAGAAACACCAAAGCAAAAACACTGCATATGCGCCACTTTTTTTTCCTAATTTTTTCTGGCGCATTTTTTTGTTTATTTTGCAGTTTTTGTGTTGCCTTGCAAAAAACAAAAGAATCTTTGTTTTATTGGAAAAGAAACACAACCGTTTGGTGCATGTTTTGCTTCCCACTAATATGGGGGCGACATTATTATCTCACAATCTGCTACTTACTACTCACTCCGTACAGAAACCAACCACTTTTTTAATGTTATATACAGTTGATCATGTTATATAGGTGACAGGTGACAGGTGAATTAATATTGCATGGATTAATTCTGAATCATCATTGTTTGATACACATTTTGTTGAACCATGTCCTACAATTTGAAAGTGTACATGTAGACTCAATAGAGACAAAAATCACTTCTCAGAAACAGCACGGAATACAGTCGACCAGAACAAATCTACAACCTCAGTGAAAATCAAACATTATAAAGAACTAGACTATTACGCTGCTTTTTTGTTACATTACCAAATTGAACACTGATATATTGCAGGTGAAGATAGGGAACTGTGTACTTTAGCAAGGGAAGGGTATTGATTTATTTTCAATAAAAAAAACTTTGCTATAGGACATTGCATGTTATTGGCTGCCATATGGTGCTGTTCAATTTGGTCACATACAGAGACAGATTATCTTCATTGGTCTTGTACACCTTGGTGAAAATAATTCACATTATATTATAACCAAAATGATCTTTGGACTTCAAATCTAGTCCATAAGAAGTAAATTCATGACCCAAGTGTGGAATCTAGTCCATAAGAAGCAACTCCATCACCCAAGCGTGAAGAAGTCTCATTAGTATTCAACTTATCATGTTCTGTGGCTTGTATACATGTTTTTATTTCTTACAAAAACATTGTTTTGTTTTTGTAATAGTAAAAATTTAAATTGCATTTTTAACTATAATCCTCAAAGTTTTGCTGTACACACAGGTTGCTTTTGCTTAACAGATGTTGTGTGTAACTAGGTTGGCTACACTGGAAAGAGTGAGAGTTGCCAAGATGATGTGTATGGATGTTGTTAATGTATATTGAGTATACTGTATACGAGTTATTATGAACAAGACCTGTGAATGAAATAAAGAAAGTCTTGTCAGTCTTGTAGTGTTTTATATCACAGCCCTGCTTCTGCAACAGATGATTTTTGTGCACCAAATGTCGCATTACACAACTGAACACAGATAATTAAAAAAACAACTCATTAAGGGTGCGGTCTACTGCAATTTTCATCACAATTTTTTTTTTATTTTTTATTTGTACTGGATATTTTTTTTCTTATTTTAGACACAAAATGTGACTAAATTCGGCTCTTGTGAAATATTTTTATCTCTCATAGTTTTCGCGCAATGGCATGTTAAAGTCATATTTTTGCATGTTTCCGTTTTAACGACTACACTAAAACCAACTGATATACCAAACTCAAAAAAATCACAGTGGATAAAGACATTGCAGGCTACAATGACATGCTCATGAAATTTAAGAATAAAAATAATTTGAATTTTAAAAAATTGCTGAAACTGAGAATAAAAATTTAAAAAGTTCACAATTCTGTGACGAGTTTTATAGAATATGTCAAAATCCACAAGCCGCACCTGTCCTTAGTATACTCTAGGACTTCCAATAAGAGATAAGTATATTAAAACTCATGTTACAGGGATTAGGCATATTTTGGCGGTTGAATTGGTAGCACGTTTTAGGACCAGAGCATTTTTGAGACTCCAATAGTAGTGTTTGCAAACGTACTGCAAATAGTTTGCTGCAGTTTATATTTTTTGGCTACCTGAGTAGTGAGGTAGGTTACAAGGTTCATTTACAGGGAAAGGCTGTTGTTCAGTAATTTCAGTTTGTGCATAATGCACAGGCAAACTTGGATTTGTAATTTAGTGCGTAAATGTAAAGTAGTTCACGTTGTACTGTGCTATTTTCAGAATAGCATATGAAAAAAATAATTTTAAGAGAAATTTTTTAGTTCCCTCCAGACTCACGCAATTGCAGTAACAAATAATAATTTTCGCGGTTGCTTGTAAATGCAAATGTTTCACTGAAAACACTTGTAACCAGCCTGCCTATTACTGATTCAACTGCGAAAGTGTACCTATTGTACTGAATGTTACCTGGATCCTTATTGTAACACCATATCCATTTTTATGAACATATACATATTAAAATTTACTTAATAATATACATACATATTTTTTTAAATATAAAAATTGTAGTTACTTGATAATTGGTATTTATGTATCAGTAATATAAACAGCAAATACATTTAATTTGTTATGCTCAAAATACTTTGTAATCAGGAACAACAATTTACATAAGTGGCAAAGTTTCCTTTGATTTATATGTTAGGTTATGAGTTAAAGTCTCATGAATGTTATTAATTGCCTCTGAACTTATTGGCATAATCTCATTCTTCTTTTTATGTGTGTCAATTTATTTGTTACTGATTACAATACATTAAATTCAGTAGGTGTTTAATAACTTTTGTTGAACGAAATCTGTGAATCAGTAGCATAAAAGTTATCTCTGGTTATGCTAGAATACATATTATTTGTTACTAGATATAGTGAGCAAAATGCAGTACGTGTGAAAAAAAAGAAACTTGACTTTTATAGACTTACATAACAAAAGTAGTATGTTAAAGTTGCGTTCACTCGAAGTATCTATGATTCACAACATGCTGTACACAAGAACAAATCACATTCAGTAGCACACAACATGTATTACTTATGAAAGTACAGTAATTTGTAAATGATTTGGTTAAGATATTTTGTACTTGTCAATATTATTTATGATAGGCCTATGCAGTTTGTTGGGACAACTTAATTTGAGTGGATTTTGTGTAGTTCAATTAAGATAGCGACTGGAGATGGTGTGTTTTCAGGCTTGTCTAAAAAGATACAGGTAAAACATGATGATAATTGTTTGGAATGTAAAAGAATTGTATACAACTGTATTTTGTGTAACACTTGTGACCACTGGCATCACTTTCAGTGTGGAAAAGTGAACGTAAGTGAATTAGATATGCTAAGAAAGACTGGTTCTGTGCCACGTGTGTCGCTACATGAATCGGCATGAACTGCACTAAAACAAGTACAGAAAACTTGTGCAACGATGAAGAAGACGTAATTTCTCTACAAAAAGCTGTAGATTTGTTGTTAGCTGACGTTTGCGAATTGAAGAAACAAAATGAAATGCTAAATAAACGTGTGGCGGAACTTGAGGATTTGTTACATAAACAAAGCACTGACGAACCAGCGAAAACGTATTTTCAGTAACAAGACATTCAGGTAAATGGTAACATCCTCTTACATAAAAAGCTAAGTGGACTGGATGTAAATAGAAGTGAAAAATTCCATACTCCAAGGAAAACTGCCAAGACAAGCAGAATAAATCAGTCCAAACAACTTGATGTGGTTATTGGAAATAGATTTAATCCTCTTCACAATCTTAATGAATAACCGTTTTTAACAGCTACAAAGGTGAGTGACAAAAAAAACTGACAAATCCTACAGATAGATCAACTAGGCCTAAGGCCCCTTACACACGGGCAACTTTTTGTGTTTGTATCGGGCTTCGAAAAGTCGTAGAACGTGGCGACAGTTGTCGTCCAGCCCGCCTACACATGAAGCCGACATCGACTTCGCAAGTCGTTAATCTTGGAGACAAATTGGTGGATTTCACAATTGACAATGTTTTTCTGAAGAGGAAGCGCTGTTATGTGTTCTTCTCCAAAGACGCAGGAGAAGGCGGTTACGAAAGTACTTTGTGCATCCAATTGTAGAAGTGCGGCCACAGTTTGGCCAGTTTCACAATCTGTAACATGAGCTATGTAATTTTCCGGATAAGTTTTTCCAGTACTTCCGGATGACAAAATTGTCTTTTCTAGAACTACTGGACGACGTCGGACCAAGTATTGCGAAGAGTGACACTGTGATGAGGAAATCAATAACACCGGAAGAACTACTAGCAATGACACTACTTCTTTAAGCAACTCACCAATTTAATATTTATTTTTTCCTTTTCCAGCAAATTTCTTAATTTTTGAGTAGAAAACTGTACAGACATTTTCCCATGCTCTCGTCTTCTCAATTTTATCGTTGTATTCGTCGCTTCTGTAATTCCAAATTGCAGGTTCTCCTTGGATCTCTGCTATAAAACTATCAGTATCAAAATGCTCCATAGTTTTGCACAATACGGCACTGCAAGCTCACACGCCACACGTACTTAATGACAAGAAGGAATGGTATGTGGTAGCTGCCTCCCCCTAGAAACCCCTGCAACTGACCCCCATCACTCAAACGAGGTTGGCAAGTCATCACGCGGGAGGAGGGAAATCGCCGGCCAACAAGTCGCCCCCAAGTCGCTCGTGTGTAAAGGAAAACGCCGTGGTCCGGCTGTCATCAGTGGACGGGATCGGCGACAGCTGGCGACTAGTCGTCAGTCTGTCGCTGGGAAAACGCTCGTGTGAAAAGAGTACGGCGACTCCCATTGGAGCCAGTGCTGAACGCGGGTCAGCGACAGTCGTCGTCCAGCCGTCGGTATTTTGTCGCCCAACCCGGCAACGAAAAGTCGCTCGTGTGTAAGGGGCCTTATGTGAGCATAACCTAACCTGAAAATAAACCTAAAATTGTTATCTATGGCGACAGTCATGGTAAAGGTGTGAGCAACCTAGTCAGAGGTGTGTCAACCACAACACTTGTGGAATTGTATCCCCAGGGGCTCCACTAAACAAAAGAGTAGAAGGAATTGAACTTGACATGAGTGCAGAAGATCACGTTATTTTGATAGGAGGATCAAATGATGTGTATAAAAATGATGCTGAAAATGCAATTACTTCGTTGAAAAAATGCTTAATGAAGCTTTCAGAAACAAATGTTATTGTCACAAATATTCCACATAGGCATGACCTGCAAGTGAATTCATGTATCAATTTGGAAATAGAAAAAACAAATGTAAAATTCCAAGAAGTATGCAGTGATTTCAATAATGTGAGTATGGTTAATGTAAATAGTTTAGAAAGGGAACATCACACACGACATGGTCTTCACCTTAACTACATATATGGGGAAACTGCAGTTAGCATCTAAATTGGTTCTGGGCATTATGAATTTAAGCAAGACTCGTACCTCTTCAAGTTCTTCTCCTACATCTGACGCTTCATACAGCAAGAGTAGAATGGTTTCAAAAGAGACCAAGAACCCCACAGTCACCTCTGCAGTTATCTCATCTGAAGTCCTACTATCAAGCAGTGAACGACCTTCTGTTGAAAATTACTTTTCTACGAGTGGCTCACCCTCAATACCTGAAGTTATACCCATCAGTGAACAAGAATAGCAACCAGTTAACCATCATAAACATGAATGGTCAAGTCATAGTTTGTCTTTTCAAGTTGTTGCTTCTGAATTTATTTCCTTACCAGAAAATGTAAGTACTGGAAACAAAAAGACTACAATAGGACACTCGACTACATCTATTAAGAATACACGTGAAATTAAAAATTCTATTAATTTGTTTCACCATAATGTATGTAGCATTAAAAATAAAAAAATTATACTAGATCAGATTGTAAATAGTAATAATTTGGATATTATCTGTTTAACTGAGCATTGGTTAAGATGTGAGGAAATTAAATATTGCCAATTTAAAAATTTTTATCTTGCTTCTAAGTACTGCAGGTTACAATATAAAGGAGGTGGCTCATGTATCTACTTGAACTCTGAAATAAGCAGCAAGAAAATTAATTTAAAGTCATTTTGTAATGAGAAAATTATTGAGCATGCTGTGTATCCATTCAAAAATTTGATCTTTGTGTATTAACTTTGTATCGATTGCCAATTAGTGAACATCTCAAAGAATTTTTTGCAAATTTAGAAAAAAATTCTCAAAAAAAATCACAAAACTACAAAAACATTTAATGGTGTGTGTAGACTTTAAAATTGACTTTAGTAATGGTTGTGAAACAAGTCAGTATCTCATTAATATGTTTAGAAAATATAACCTGAAACAGACATTACATAGTCCCACAAGAATTTCGAAACATAAAGGGAAAACTATTGATAATATCATTACTAATATTAATCCTAATTCTTATACAGCAACTAATTATGAAACTGCTTTGTCAGATCATTTAGCTCAGATAATAAAAATAAACTTTAAATCATTATGCTCTAATAAATTTAACTATAAATACAATCAGAAAAGATCTTTTTGCAAAACTAATCTCAACCAATTTTCATGTACTCTGAAAAATAAAAATTTTCAGAACTTTATGAATTAACTGATGCAAACACAGCTTGGGATAAATTTTCTGATATATTCTCTATTGCTTTTAACCAATCATTTCCTATAAAAAGATTAGGATCCATAAACATATTGTTAAGAGTGAATGGATGACTAAAAGCTTGTACATATCTCAAGATAAATTAAGGACTTTGCGGTCATAGTTACGAATGAACTCTAATCCTAGTTTCAAAATTTGTTTAAAAAACTATGAGAAAATTTTCTTCTTACTCATGAGGAAAACTAAACTGCACTACTTCAGCTCAAAGATAACAAAGTCGATTAATAAAACCAAAACAATATGGTAAATCATTAATAATGAATTAAAACCATATATGGACTATCAAAACATTAATATTGACGTTAATGGGAAATTGTGTAGAGACAATAAAGAAATTGCTAATCACTTCAATATATATTTTTATGAAATCCCATTAAAATTACTTTCATCTGTAAAAGTTCCACCAGCAAATCTTCACTAACATTGATGTTATAACAAATAATAATTCTTTATTTTTATCTCCAATAATAGAAGCAGATATTGTAAAAATTACAAATAATATGAGAAATAAAATATCCACTAGCTTAGATGACATTCCTAATTGTTGTGAAACACTGTATTAAGTATATATATTTTCCCTTATGATATATTTTTAATGAATGCTTAACCCAAAGTACATTTCCAAATAGATTAAAATATTCTAAAATTATTCCACTTTCCAAAAATGGGAAAACTACAGAAATGAATAATTATAGACCAATTTTATTAATTTCACCATGGCAAAAATTCTAGAAAAAATATTAGCTGTAAAAATAAATAATTTTTTAAATAATAACAATGTTTTGTCTCAGTCACAGTATGGATTTATAAAAGGCAAATCCACTGAGCAAGCTATGTATAATTTTATCAATAAAATTGCCTCAGCCTTAGACAATAACCTTAAAGAAAATGGTATCTTTGTTGACCTATTTAAGGCATTTGACTGTGACGACCATGAATTATTATTAAGTAAACTCGAACGTTATGGAATAAGAGGAAATGCAAATATGCTAATCAAATCATACTTATCTAATCGTAAACAGGTAACCACTATAAGAAACTGTAGTGACAATAAATACATAACAAATCAGCTATCTGCAGTTTTGCCAGTTCATGTAGGAGTGCCCCAGGGCTCTATTTTAGGCCCGCTTTTATTTGTTATTTTTATAAATGATTTTCTAAGGGCTATAAGTAACGGAAAAACAGTTATGTTTGCTGACGACACTAATGTGCTTATCACAAATAAAGATAAAGATTTGTTCACAAATGAAACTTCTCAAGTAATAGTAAATATGTCCACATGGTTCATTAATAATAAACTGGTTCTCAACACACAAAAATCATCCATTATTAATTTTTTTTCTGAAAAAAAAAAAAAAAAACTAAAGAAAAATCATTATATTCTGCAACTTGCTTAAATGAAATCAATCAGTTAAACACTGTTGAGAAGACAAAATTTTTGGGTATTTTTGTTGATAGTGTATTAAACTTGAACGAACAAATCAATACAGTCTGCAATAGATTAAGCTCATTTTGCTTTGCCAGTCACACATTAAATCAAAAACATCCAAGGAGTATTAAGTTTTTATTTTGATAATGTACAATCTCTATTAAGTAATGGGATTATTTTCTGGGGGATCTCTACAAATTGGCTCAAGGCATTTACTTTACAGAAAAAAATTGTCAGGATAATTAGTAATATTCACTGCAAAACAACATGTAGAGAGTTTTTCCAAAAGCTCAAAATTTTAACTTTGCCCAGTCTGTACACATACCATACCATAGTATTTGCTGTAAAGAACACTTGTAATCCAACAAAATTACCTACCACAATTACAATATGTACTAGACAAGCTGCTGATTTACATATATTTACACATAGAACTAAGAAATTTTCCAGTACTCCATACTACATGGGAAAGAAACTGATAAACAAACTTCCTACAGTATTAAAAACCTTCAATAATATAAACAAATTTAAATATGAGTTGAGATCATACTTACTTATGAAAGCATATTATAATGTATTTAGTGCACTATGCTATACAAATTTTTGACTGTACTGCCTTGTTGTTAATATATGTTTGTTGTGTTTTATTTGTTTAATGTAAACATCCACTGTACATATCTGTTTTTATCTTAAATAATGTATTTTTTGACAAATCACTCTCATGATTATTGGGGTTTATGTGAGGCTGAATAAATAAATAAGGTAAAAGTAAAAAATTAGGTGAGATTTTATTTGTTTTTTACTATGATTCAGAAAATATGTTCGAGTTAATTTGGAGAACATTTTGAAAATTAAAATGTCAGTAATTAAGGTAACAACAAGGGGTGCGAGACCAACTCACTGCCTTTCTCTATGCGAGACCAAAATTGAACAGTGCCATATTGCAGCAGTAACATGCGATGTCCAATACCAATGTTTTTTGTTGGAAAAAAAATTGTTCCTATCTCAGCTATAGTACCCTACCTTCGGCTGCATGTCAGTGTTCAATTTGGTCATATAACAAAAGAGCAACGTAACAGTCTAGTTATTTTATAACATAGTTTGTTATTCACAACTGAGTGAATTTATCTTATTTATTATAATCTATGATTTACAATATGAAGTATATAAGAACAACTTAAGTGAATTTTATTTAAGTGCATTATTAAAGCAATATGTAAATATTTAGGGTAATTTTTTCTTATCGTAAATGATTCACAATATGCAGTAGGCCTACTGTACATTAGAACACCTTAGTTTGAATTAATTTTGTGAACATGTGTGACAAAAATACGTAGGTCTAAACAGGTATGATAATGTTATTTATTATTTATTGTCTGCAGGCCTAATTAGTAATATACAGTGCATCCAAAACGACATTAAGAAATTTTTGTGAAATTGC
This sequence comes from Medauroidea extradentata, assembly GCA_003012365.1. Classification (NCBI taxonomy): domain Eukaryota; kingdom Metazoa; phylum Arthropoda; class Insecta; order Phasmatodea; family Phasmatidae; genus Medauroidea; species Medauroidea extradentata. The sequence continues at coordinate 44,160 of PNEQ01056502.1, forward strand.
ATGGTAAAATTAATATAAAGTGTATGTTAAAATATTTCTTTTTACAGTTACTGTATCTTCAACAATATACAGTAGGTATACGAGAAATTACTTCTAATAAAAAAAAAAATGTGGTAGTGCAGGTTGTGTTTATTTAACATGTTATCGGCATAGCTGATAATTGAAAATATTTATCAGGTAGGGTAAAAATCATCTTACATATACAAAAACTATATTAAAAGAATGTAATGATATGGTGAAAACAAATGTGAGATTGAAGCAAGTGTAATAATCGTAACTCAAAACAAATTATCTTGTGTAACAGCCTATATACGAAGTTTTTACAGATACTAATAATGGTACAAAACTATTTTTAACAAGTCCAATCCGCTTTTAAATAATCATACTGTTTCCTTTCAATCACCTTATGATCACTAGAGAGTAAAAGATTAGAACATTTTAATAATTTTTATATTGAAGTTACTACAATATTTTGTAATATTAAAATCCAAGGATTTCTTAACGTCTTTTTACTCATTTGATTTACATAGTATTATCACTCATCAAGATTATTCCTTCTTGTTGAGAGCAATAAAAAGAGGAAAAAATTATTGAACAACATTTCTGTTTTCTTTCTTTATAGGCTACTGTGATCCTGTGCGAATTCATAATGGGCCATGTATACAGAGTCAATTTCGAAGTAAGAGACATAACGAATAAATAATAAAATATTCTATAGCTAACAAAATATTACGAAAGTTTTTAACTAATGATATACCTAACTACTGCTTTTGGATAAGTCTAGCGTAAGCAACTGCATGAAGTAGAAAAAAATATATTGCACATTCAGAATTTTATTGCACCTTAGACGTCAACAAACAGATGCAAATTGGTTGATTTTTTAGCTGTTAAGTGTTTAATGGAACTATTATCTAAGAATGATCAGACTATTTGCCTATACCAACAAGGCAATCAGAGTTTGATTCCCAATGGGTTCCACCCTTGGATTTTCGTATGCATAACTTGTACCCGGTTGGTGGGTTTTCTCTGGAATCTCCAGTTTCTCCCGCCTCCTCCTTGTGGTATCGCTACATACTCACCTCACCAGCACTAAAGACATAAACGTTACGAGGTGACCAAAATCTCTCTCACTCCTCTAATACATTCACTCCCAATGTAAGAATCTTTCAAACAACAAAAAAAAAAAGTTACCACAATGAAATGGCAGCAGTGAGAAAATTGTTCACTAATAAAAGTTTTTAATTCTTACTGCTAAACAGAAATGTCAAACTAACTACTATAGAAGTAGAGAATTGCACTTATTTTTAATAACAAAAATAAACACATTGTGTTGCGATAAAATGAATTATGGTTGTATTGTAAGTTCACACAGAGATAAATCTGTAAGAAAAAATGCAGAAAATCTGTCTTGTATATTTTATACAATATAAATTTTATAAATACTGGTCACTTTTAAAGCAGAGATGTGCCAAACTTATTTTGTGTCTCCATTCCTGAGCCAACAACTGGCCGGGAAGAAAATGGTTGGGCAAGGCAGATATTCAATGACAGATAGGAGAGATAACAGCACAATGTTTCAGTAGAATAATAACGCCTCTGAGAGAGGTGAAAACCTCCTCCTTTTACCCCTTTTCCTTACGTCAGAGCCACAAAATTGGACGTTATGCTGAGTTTGGGACCTAACTTGCTCGACCGAGGCTATCTCAACTATAGACGTAACCCTGGAGCACTAAATCTCACTTTAAAGTGGGTTCACTTCAATTTTATTTCAACCCCCCTCCCCCTTCCCAGAATAAGACACATTGTAATCAAACCAATATTCTTAAGACAGGACTTCCAGCAACTTTATCATTTATTTTACTTTAATTATTGAATTTTACTACGCAAGTTAAATAACATAAAACTCAGCTTTCATTTACCAATTTCTACACTGTCCCAATTTTGTTAGGCCTTTTACATGATCAATGGCAAGACTTTGCCACAGTTTCTAGCTCTTTGGGTGCTTTACAGATAGAGCCAACAATTTTTTGCGAAAATAATTCTGCAACACAGTTTGTTTCAATGCCTTATGTACACATATGCAGCTCAGCTTCATGGTCAGTGTTGGCTGTTTTTAACTCTCAGTGTCTAGGGTTCTACCCGCAAATTACAGACACCTGGTGTCGCAGTAACCTTGTTCCTGTTGGCACAGTCAAATGAGCCACGTCTGTGCAATAATACATTCTGCCAATAACCATGAAGTACGGCTGCATATGTGCACATAAGGCATTGAAACAAACTGTTGCAGAATTCTTTTTGTGAAAAATTGTGGGCTCTATTTACAGAGAATCAAGGAATTAACCCAGCATTATACTATGTATTTTGTTTCAAAAATGTGACAGAAATATAGCTATCAAAAATTTTTAACAGATAGAATTATTATAGTCAACAGAAATGAAGAAGTATGCAAATTTATATCATCTACTTGTGTGAAATTTAGGTTCCTTAGAACAGCAATTTTTAATATCATGATTCAAAGCCTTACATGTAAGACTCCAATGTTGTGTATGCAACTAAACTCGGCCAGAAGCAGGAATTTTATAAGAAACAGTGATAATTAAATCTCTGATAGTGTTGTGACAGTTACAGTTGTAGACCTTTCAGTAAGTGTTTATGAAGTTTATGGCATGAAATAATATTGTAGGCCTATCGTAAAATTAAATTTGTTTTTATTCCTTATTCTGTGGTTTTGTAACAATTGTTTAATAAGGTCTACTTACAAACTATGTAGATGATTGCCAAAAAATTTCCTAAAAAATCTTATATGAAGCTAAGCTTTTAAAACTTATAACTGTAGAAAAATATTTCTACCAAACACTTGTATAACTGTAATATTGGCCAAAACTTACATTATAAATAGTAAACTAATTTATTTGACCAAACTTGCAATGTTCAAAATACATAAATTGAATATATATATAACCTAAATTTGAAATAAATAAATTTAAATTGGGTACATTCTTTACAAATAAATGATAATCTGTAATATCCTTACAAAGTATTTCAACACAGCCATGTTTTGCTGTCTAGTCCATAGTCCAGTTTCATCAGGCAGTGAACGAAAAAAATTATGGTCTTTTCCAAAAGTTCTCTTGAAATAAGTGGCATCTTTTGCTAACAAGTAAGTAAAGATAGCCATTTGTTTCCCAAGTGTAATTTTGTGCTGTAGTATTCTGTCATTATCGAAGTAAAAAATTGTGTGCCAAATTATGAGTTTTTTTTATTTATTTTAATTTCTGGCATTTAGTTGGAAATATGTAAATTTAACTACAGCCAGTATAGGACTACATTGCATCTGTCATATCTAATTGTGTACAATATTGCACAAAGATATTGGACGGGCAAGTCATGTCAACAAAATACAATTGACCAGCATCCCAATTCGTCGCCACCGCCACACAAAAAGAATAAAAAAAAATTGAACACACACACACAAAACTGGACACATATCTTGTGCCAATATAACCATTTTTGCTTACTGATAATGTAAACATTCGACCAAATAGAAATAATGATACACTAGGAATTCATTTAGAGCCTATATGTTTTTATACATGTTAACAACATCCTGCAAGAGCCTTGGAAGTTTGTTTAACAGTTCGCAGGAGTGTATGATTGTCCTTTCTGTTGTAGGGTCAAGTTGAGGTGACATGAGTTCTCATATGATCATGAACCCAAACCGACAAGAATAATGTTGAATTTCACTTTACCACTGTATGTTTTTAAAAGTATATCTTATGTAATTAATTCATTTGATTGTATACTGTAAATATTACTTGTCCAATATCTTTGTGCAAAAATGTACACAAATAAAAAAGATCCAATGATGCAATAAACTAAATAAACTGTAAGGTATACACATGAGGTGTTTACTTCTTATATTTTTGTATTGTGAACGTGAAATATGTTTTGGTTTTTCAAAAAAACAACGACAATAAATATTCACTAGCTGAAGTAATTATTTTTTTAATTTTTAAGACTGTCTACAAGAGTTCGACTAATTTTTACCATGTCTTTCCTGCATGCAGAAAACCCTTTTTTAGCACTTAGAATCTGGGACATAATGCTGTATGTCATAATGGATTCGAATAAGCATGGTACACCAGTAATGCCGAGTCTCGGTAATTTCACATAATACACAGTATTCAAATGTATGGTTAAAAATAAACTCTTTCACTTCACTCCAATTTGTTGGCCTTGTACAGCTCGTGCAGCCATAAACTGGTCAAATAGGTCCGAAAAACCCGAGGTGGCAAAGTTAACACTGGGGCACGGTCGTAGAAGAACAGGTCTGGACACTCGCCTGGAAACTTGACTCCCTTGTTGTTTGGCTGTAGTTCACCAAGTTACCGAGAATATTGTGTTTTATTCGCGCTGATGTTACGGCGGTCGGACTAAACTCCGCCCACTTCCTTTCCGCTATGAGAAACAATTTATCAAAACGTATTTTTTATCAATTTATGAAATACTTTTTTCGCTCGCAAATTTAAGAAATGGCTCCAGCAATCTTTATTTACTTTATAAATTTAACAATGGAAAAAAGTGGACGGAGTTTGAGTCCGACCGCCCGGAAAACAGCGCCAAAAAGTACGATATTCTCGGTAACTTGACGAACTACAGCCAAACAACAAGGGGGTCAAGCAAAGTACATTGTTAGATAGGCGAGTGTCCAGACCTGTTATTCTACGACCGTGCACTGGGGCTTATTCATAGTCGTTTTTGACCCGGACTAGTGCAGGATTATCGTCGGACTAATTTTTTGTCTTATTCATAGACGCGGACTATATCTAGTCCGACGTTACTTGGCGTTTATGAATAAGGTAACACTTGGTCCGGACTATAGGACCAACCCTGAACTAACTGGCACAAGATGATCTCAGGATCATCTCGGAACTATCTCACGACTATGAATAAGGGCCTCTAGCGTTACTTATAAACTTTTTTTTTACGTGAAAAATCAATATACACGAAACGAGTCAATAATTAGAACCAATATCAATTAACAGAAAACACTATCAAACTCTAGAAACTTCCAGGACATCACAAACACGTAATGTGCCGAATTCCCGACACAGGATCCAAAAAACAGAACCGTCCACGACGGCGGCTACTGAAGAACTTTGCCCTCCACCCTAATCTGGAGTTTTGCACATTATAGCAAATACAATATTTGATTATAGATCTCTTTCACAGAGCGGCGGATAGACGGCGAACAACCATTCGCCACCACATTTCCACTTTTTGGGATATTGCAGGTGAATGACGGCCAAACCTCATTCGGCGAATCACCAGCTGTTCTGTAGAGACCAGTTATGAAAAATTCAATTCAATTCAAATTTTTATTGTCCTGTAGACTACATGGTTGTACAGTAGTATAGGATTCGTCATAGAAAAGTTATGTACATATTTACAAAAAAAAAAAAAACTAAACAAAATAGGCTGTGTTTACACATGATTTATACACAATGCATTTTTGTAAAATAAAGCATAACATACTGTAACAATGATAATTTGTACCTATAATAGCAAGAATAGTATAATACAATATTTATTTGATATATAATTTACTGTGACACTATATGAATTAAATATATACATAGAATATTTTTATTTTAATAAAA
>PNEQ01056503.1:0-16036 GCA_003012365.1 Medauroidea extradentata
CCTAAAAGTCACTTGGCCTAAAAGTCACTTGGCCTAAACGTCATTTGGCCTAAACTTCACTTGGCCTGAACGTCATTTGCCCTAAACGTCACTTGCCCTAAACTTCACTTGCCCTAAACGTCACTTGTCCTAAAAGTCACTTGGCCTAAACGTCATATGATCTAAACGTCACTTGCCCTAAACTTCACACAGCCTAAAAGTCACTTGCCCTAATCGTCACTTACCCTAAACGTCACTTGCCCTAAAAGTCACTTGGCCTAACAGGCATTCAGCCTAAAACTGTTTTAGGTCATATGACTTTAGGTCAAATGGAGTGTACCCCTCTTCAACACTTGAGAGAGTACATTTCGAAAAACCCTTGAATCACGTTTTAGAATACTTTATTGGTATCTCGTGGACGTAAAAAACACAACATTAGCTCGCTGGTTTCAAGATATATCGACGATTAATTGAAAACACTTTTCACCACTTTTCACCCCTTTTCACGTCCTTAGGTGGCGAATTTCGAAAATTCCTTTAATTACTTTTTAGGTATTTGAGTAAGCATCAATCCTAAACAAAAATCACGTCGCTATATAAAAAACTATGGGATCGATATATATCGAATGTGAGTCGAAAACTCGTATTACCCCTTTTTAACCAGTTTAGGGCCGAATTCAGAAAATATATTTAAATGGTACTTGGGATATTTACAGAAGCACCAATTTAAAGCAAAGAACACTTCGATATCTCGATTGATTCGATAGATATGGAAGGATAATCGAAAACACATATCACGTATTTTCACACCTTTAAATAAAGAATTTCGAAACGTCTTTGAGTGATGTCATAGATGTTTGTAAAAGTAACAAATTAAAGTTAAAATCACGACGATAGCCAATTGTGTTTCAAAGATATAGACGATTCATTAAAAACACATTTTGCCCCTTTTTACTGCCTGGGAATCGAATTTCAAAAAAACCTAAAACTGCTTTTTGGGTATTTACGTAAGCAATATTTTGAAGTGAATATCAACTCTCTATCCCGAAGGGTTCAATAGATATCGGTAGTTGATTGGAAACACATTTGAGGTCTTTTCAGCCCCTTAAATGTTGAATATCGAAAAATCCTTAAATTGGCTAATATGCATTTTTACGAGTGTCCTATTAAAGTAAAAATCACGATGATAGGCCGTCGGGTCGAGCTCTATCGACGTTTCTTCGTAAACACATTTCACCCCTTTTCACCCCCTTAGAGGTCGAATTTCGAAAAATTCCTTCTTAGTGCTCGCCTACGACCTGAAGGGAACCCCACAAAAAATTTCACGATTCTAGGTCCAGTGGTTTGGGCTGCAGTTTGATATGTCAGTCAGTCAGTCTGTCTGTCAGTTAGTCAATCAGTCAGCTTTCATTTTTATATATAAGAGATAAATTCGTGCTTTTTTTAATTTTTGTCATAAAAAAATGACTAAATGAAATAGAAAATACGGAACTTAGTCACTTGTTGATTTGGAAAAAGAAAAACTAGCTTTTTTTGTACTATGATTGTATTGTAACGGAATATTTCTGCACATAAAATAAACGGAATGAGCTATCTGTAACGGTTGTTGTTCCCGGAAAGTGACTCTCGAACTGCAATGTGACTCATTTAACAGACACGTTTCGTTAATTTACGTGCATACCGACAGCGCGTGAGTGAAAGCTTACGTGAATAAAGGACGTTATTTAGTTCATATAAGATTTTAAAAATTATATTTACAGTAAACTTTATGCATAAGTATCAAAAACCACATGTTCGATTCTCGGATAAAGCGAATATTTTTTTGTCATTTTCTTAAGTTCTTTCGTAATATTAAAAATATAAAAAAAATGTAACAAGAAATTGTTGCAGTATAGGTGTTTGAAATACCCATGGTTCAGCTGGATTGTATCTTGTAGAATATAATTGTTATTAAAACTGGAATATGGTCTCGTTTACGAGATGTATCGCTACAGAACAAACAATAAATTGATTTACATGTGTTTTCTAATTAATAATAGTTTTTAACTATCGTATGAAAACTTTTAACGTGGATTTGACAAAAGTATGACAGTCATATTTCTCTGACGGGCACGGATTTGAGCAATAATAACAAAGTGTCATGTTACAAAATTTTTTAACAACTTATTTTGTTCCCAATTCGTAATTTTACACATCGTTCTGAAAACGTTCATTGCCACATTAAGTTTCCTTCCCTTGCAAGGAACATCAGAATTTTGATGTTCCCAAGTAAAACCCTAGTTCAAGGGAATAATCTTACTTTATGAAAGATATTTATTAATTTTTAAGAGCTTTTGTTCGGTCAAGTGGTTCTAGGCACTTATGGTTCTAGGCACTCATAGTTTGTAACAAATGAAATTATGTGTATTTAAACTCAGATAGATCAACACTTCTTATAAACACCACAGTAGTTCCAATTATCGTTAACACTGTGAAATGTATATTAGCACTTGTCGATATATCACGCGATTGTAGCAAAACTCTTCGGTTTCGTTACGTAACATTCGTTAGAAAGTAGTTAGGGTGATCAAACTGGGAAAAACAATTATATTATGTTTGTATTAGCAATTATTTTATATTTCATTAAATAATATTAGTTTTATAGGCATTATACTCAGTAGTCAAAAACATTTCTCAGCCAGTTTTCCCAAAATGGTATTTCAAAGTCAACATTTGCATGTTTTCCTTTCATATCCTCAGCAAAAACCAATGAACATAACAAAACGAAAAAAAAAAAAAAAAAAAAAAAAAAAAAAAAAAAAAAAAAAAAAAAAAAAAAAAAAAAAAAAAAAAAAAAAAAAAACATTGCGACCGTATGTTATTGGCTACTGTTTGACGTACCGTATACATAAAAATCCATATAAAAATTAATTATTGTATTTTCGTATTTCTTACCTACCGCATAATGGATGCACTCGAAATATAACCTAAGCAGTCGAGGTGTTTGTTGCGTCGTGAGGTACAGTAGCCAAGATTAAGCTATTTATTTTATCTGCAACCAAACAACTGCAAAGTATTAGTAAAAGAACAGCCTCTGAAGAATACTTGTGTGGACTGAAGGGTGCGTTCAGATGGTCCACAAAGCAGAATTTCCCTGGCTATTACGTAAGCAGTAGATCTGCAGCACATTCTGATATGCAGGGACTAAAACTGCGTCACAAAGCACACTTGTGTTTCTACATTTTTCGAGCTACCTGTTAATAGTAGTTCAAATAGTTTCTTACATAAATTAATTTATAATGTGTATGATGTCTGTCATAATCTTCAGGACACCAAAAATTGTAAACTTAATTTTGAATCTCTTTAATGTGGCTTAATTCGTTCTATTCAAGCTGATTTATTTTAAGATAGACTTAATTGGACATGATCGAAACTAATATTCAAACTAATATATTAATTTTATACAACGTTTTCCGCAAAAATAAATAGTGGGCTCACACCCTTTCAGCTTCTGTATTTGCACGTTGCACAACGGTGTCGCTGAACGTAGGTTCACTTGTTTGGCTATGCATCAGATTCATCCGGTCTCTTATAAAATACACATAAAAGCAGTGACCTTGAAAGTCCTGACAGTGACGTCATGAACGTAGCAATGCACTTCTGTCCCAAAACGTCATGATAATGCTACGCATTGAAAATAGCTTCAAGGCGAGTCATTCCACGAAGTGTTGGGATCGATAGTTTTCTAGATTTTTGGTTCATGATAACCATAAGAACGGCTTTATTCTGCACATAATAGTTAATAAACACAATCGTCAACCTAGGTGAGCAGATTCAAAAATTTTATCTTCATCGGCCTATAAATCGCAAAGTTTTGCGAAGTTATTTTGTGTATCTGTATCCACAGCGTGGAATGAGCTCCCAGAAGAAATAAAAACCATAACGTCTATATTGGGATTCAAAAACAATTTTAAAAAGAAAGTTTTTTTTTTCAAGCAACATACTTAATTTGAAAATTATTGTTTCCCAAATTAATTTTCTCGTATTTTTAAAATGTTAGTAATAATTAGCTTTCTTTTACAGTAATCATGTTATTTCATTATAAAACAAAAGTTATAACTTTAAAATTTTTGTTTTCTTTAAAATGTTTATACTAGATCATATATGTTACTAGAATATAAGTGATTAATTTTCCTTTCTTTGATATTATTTTACATAAAATTGTCTTTTTGCTAAAACAATATTTTCTAAAAACAGACTTAGCTCCATTTGTAAATGAACGTTTCAACAGTTTGTTATTGTTGATATTTTTAATTGCTATTTATAACTTCATAATGTAAAAAAATCCTGGTTAAATGTAAGATAAGGCGTACGCCTTAGTTTCGCCATGTAAAACCTAAGACGAAAATAAAATTATTACGTCTACTGAGTATTGCCGGTAGTTTTCGCGTAATTATTTTTGCACCACTTAGTTTCAGTGGCAAACGTGCACATCAGCAGATATTATTCGTGGTAATTGACCACGTTATTTGTGTACAGACGTCGCTTATTTGACTATGCTAATCAAAATAACATTACTTCGATACCACTCGCCTGTGATTTGCAGGTAGATTCCTAAAACCCTGACAGTAAAAACATCTACTAATTGATCAAGAGTAATTTGTACAAGTGTGCACACAAGTCTTTGGAACTAATTGTTGCAAGGATTTTCTCGGGAAAATAAGCGGCCCTTTTATAAGACATGTTTTATTAATCAGCGTAGGCTTCGAAAGTTTGCATTATCTATTTTATTTTATGATTGGATTACATAGATGCACAGTAGCCTTTGACTGTTAGTTGACGAATTATTGTTGTCAGTCAGTTGTGAGACTCGGTTTTAATACGTGTAGCTATTTGTCCATTCTATAATTTTCTGAGACGAGACCAAACTAGGATGAAAATCTATGTAACAAATTCACACAGAATTTGACGTCGTACGTTGGCAATGTTGTCAATAGAGAAGGTAAACAACGCAACTTACGTGAAAGGGACTAAAGGATACTTTTGTTGAAAAAAATTCCAGCATATGGAGTGACAAGGGAAACAATGGAAAAACCCCATGTCAGGTTGCCTTGGCTGGGTATCGAACCCGAGTCCTCCCATATTTGAGAATGTGTTAGTATTGTTCCATCTCACTGTTCGCAATGTTTAGTTGAATATTTATAGCTTCGTATTGTCCATTAAATTTTAAGACCGTGTAATATATTACATGTTATAGAATGCTGGCGCAGCTATAATGGTTTAAACTCTCATTTAGGAGGACTTGGGTTCGATCCTAAGTCTGGCCATATTGATTTTGGTTTACAATTTATTTATTTTTATTATTCTAGGGTTTAAATCTCGTTGGCAATGTGATTCATAGAGACAGTTACTCATATTTTTATATTCCACCAAAAATAAGTTACACCCATGCCTCACCCGGGACTTGAAACCTGAACGTCTCCCCACAAGTCGGAGCGCCACACAATTGCGCCACGGAGGTTGTGACATATACGCGGACCAGAGCACCCACAGCTCTGCTCCAACCCGTGTACTTGCACAGCAGATAACGAACATACTAGAGCACTCATCAAAGTATAGAGTTCCGAATATAAACAAAAGGTTGGGCCTGTCTAAAATCAACGTATCTAATCATTTTACCAATATTAATATATATGTGTATATAATAAATTTTAACACAATAACATTAGGCAAAAGGATGCAATTTACGCCACAAAAATAAAATATTGTCTTCGTTAGATACAACTAGTCTTACATAAGGTGCCATACATAATAATAAGAATTGAGTAAATGTTACAGTAACATACAGTTCCAAATCATTGTGACGTAGATTACATGTACGAACAATGTCGTACATTCAATTAATTATTTATATTATTATATTTACACATTATATGTGTGTGTGAGTGTGAATGTGCGTGATCATGCGTAAACTTGCTCTCTTGAATCGCGCGAGTGAGTGTGTGTATATATGTTCGTGTATGAACTTGCTCTGCTGGGTAAGTACTTATGTGAAGTTATATTCGTGTATGAACTTGCTCTGCATGTGAGTTTGTGTGTGAGTATAATAAAAGTCTGTATGGTCGAGCTGACATAGGTCAGAAGATATTATTGTTATAAAATATTATCTTTGAAGATTAGTATTGTGTATCTTGTTAAAGTATGGCGTATATACTAGTATATTTACGAAAATGGTAGGTTTAATAAATAAACTTTATTTCTTTTATAATATAAGCTGAAACATTTTATCATGGTATTTATTATCCGAGCACATATGAATGATAGTGTATTTCAGGATGGTAGCAATAGGAGATAATTTTAATGTGCACGAGCAAAAATTATTTGTATACCTTAACTGACATAAGTGACTGATCGGACCTTCGGAATATGTTATATGTTTGTTACATTACGATTGAGTGCCTTGAAATCATCGGATTTTACTCAGTGTAAGGGTTCTAATTCATGGAATGTTCAGTATTATGTAAAAAGATTATGACCGTTATTTATAAAAAAACCTAGTGATATACATTAAGTGCGTTTTTCTAGTCATGACAGGAATTCGGGTACAAAAATTGGATACGTTCATAGTAATTATGTGACTTCGGAAATAAGTGATCAAATGTTACATGGAGATTGATTTGATTTGAGGTATATTTCATTGATTTTTAAAGTGTTTTAATAGTATGTTCCAATGGAGTTTAATGTGTATTGCCTGACTAAGTAATATGTCTTGTGTAGTTTAAGTAAGTAACGAAGACGTGTTTGTCTAGATGAAAATTGGATATTGTTTGATGGATGAGAACGAAATGTAGGTTTGTACGTCTTAGCCGATATTAATTCTTCGCTAAACTTTTCTATGTTTTGACTGACGCGTATGCACTGGAGATGATACCGTATGTAGCATGTGCCAGCTATTGATATTTGATATAAGAGGGACGGATTTTCGTTGTGTTCAATTATATGGTTGAAAGGTGCAGTTTGTATATTCATGTGGTATGGTTATCCGATTTAACATTGGAAATGTATGATGATATTTACTTAACGTAAAGTAGCGAAAATAATGTATAAAATAAAAAATATATACCAGCCTGTAATCGTTCAGGTTGATACCCATCTAAATTCAAAAGAAGCATCCTATGTTATCTGCCTCGGATAGTTAATGAATGCTGAGATAATATTGAAGTGTATGTTATGTATGGATGATAAAATGCTTTAAGAAGTATGGTTATTTTGATGCATACAAATCTAAAATGATAAGCTGATTGTAGCTTTGACCTATCTTGATAATTTAGTAGGCAGTGTGTAAAACGAATATTACAAGTGTCGCTGGGTTATGGTGCTAGGTAGCGCTTTACAGTAGGCTATATAGTAAGTAATATTTGACTGATAGGTCTGGATGCGTTTACATAAAAAATTGAAGACGAAGCTATAAATAAGTATTGTGGCTATGTGTACTGATAACAGCGTGGAAGGTATGTTAGTTCGACATGATTTCGAGCAGAAGCTTAATTATAGAAGTGACCTTTAACGCTTCGTATTTTTTTTGTTTGGGATGTCTAAAAACGAAAAAAGTTAAAGGTGAATATGTAGGTAATAAAATTTTTTATAAATAATAATGATATTTATAAAGTAGAAGGTAAGTTAAAAACAAAAGTGATGAACTTGTGATAAAGAAAATACTTCGCAGGAGGAAAATGTCTTATGCTGTATGAAATATAACGGTTTCGTATCAGTGGTTAAGTGTGCGACGATCGTCTTAACACGGACAAGACTTTTGTTGAATTTGAAGACAAGTTAGCTAGAAAGACAAGTTTGGATTTCTAGTGTTGGCAAAAGACTGAGCCAAACATATGGGACGGGGCAGAAAGCTTTGATCAGTTTATCGTAATGGCCCGACCATGAGTCATGTTAAGCTTAATTTTTTACACTATATTAAACATAACTTTTACCATGAAGGATATTGGTTCGAACCTCCGTGGGCGCATCAGGAAAAAAATACACGCTGCTTGTTCAAAATTTAAAAATAAATTCAACAGTGTATGCGTTTTTTCAAATCCAAGCAGCCGTTAGTAAAATATAGACTTGTAAAGTGACAAATGTTATACGTTTTAATATTCTCCACTACAGATATAAAGCTGGCCGGAGCTGTGGCGAGCGTCTAGGCACGACTACGCCGGCCCCCCTCCCTCCCTAACCCTCCTGACACCTTACCGGCCATAGGTAAGGTGTGATCAGTCTCTCTCTTTGTCTCTCTCTCTCTCTCTCTCTCTTTCTGTCTCTCTAGCACACACGCAATTAGCAGCCTCCGCGCGAATGAAGTAAATGTATTTTAATTTGCTCGATCTGAATTAGTTTTTCAAACAAATTGGGATGCTATTGAAAATAATAAAATATTAGTGTGTTTTTTTAGTAAAATTTTTTTTCGCAATTTTTTACCTTGTCAAATTAAATTACATAAAAAACCCGTATTTTGGAGGTACTTTTGTAATTCATGGTGGTTAGAAATATGATGGACTCTGATGTTAATGTGCAAGGTAAAAATTAATTATAGTTATGTTTAAATAGAAAAAAAAAATACTGACGACTCTTCCGACGAGTTTTGTTGTACTGTAATTAGTTTCATGAAAATTATGTTTTTTTCTGACTATGATGTGTAGGGTAGAAAGGAGGGGTCGTATATAATAAGGACGAGTAAAGTAGAAAAATCTTTTCTGTATGTTAGTTATACATTGTTAGTTAATGTAAGTAGGTTTATATAACTTTTTTACGTATGGAATCGTTAAGAATGGTTAGGATGAGAGAAAGATTTTGGTCAGCCACCAACATCGAAGTCTTTGGCGCTGGAAGAATGGTTAGGTTTTAGTCTGACTGTGAGATAGGAACTTGAAAGGAAATAAAGACGTATTAGAACTGTAATACATATGGAAGAAACTCTTAAAGATATGAAATAATGAAATTGGTTTAAAATTTACATACTATGTATAAAAGTGAACAAAGAAAAGACCTGCAGCTTTACACATAATAATTTTTACTCTCGCTTATTAGTATAATGTATTTTACATACACGTTTCGCATCGTATATGATGTATGTTGATGGTAAAAATGACCGTCTATACTGGACGAGATCTTCCACTTTGCATGATAATAACTCTAACTAATGGAACCTTACTCTATTGAAGAATGTTACAAGCTACTGGCTGTACCGTAAACTTCTACAGATATGTCCTTCGGTAAGTGGTGAGATGTATTTTCATAAAGTAAAACGTAGATGTAATTTAAGGTGAGAAAAATTTAGTATCTGGGTTTGCATGACGAGACAAAATACAGAATCGAGACACAAACTACAAAGGGTTGCTTTCCTTTATCTATCAAACGATGTTTTTTGGGCTAGCAAAAAAATGTGAAATGCATATATGAATACACTTGAAAATAAAAATATGACATTTGGTAACAAACATGTTTGCAGGACTGGATATAAGATAAAAGGATAAATCTTATAATAATAACTGAAGTAAGTATACAAATAGCAGTAGTCGGGAGAGGTGATATTACAATAGTGAAGAGGTAACATTACCTCAAGTGAATATGGAAAATATTCGTGTGTGTTCTTACTGCAAGCGTGTATTTATGAAAAAAAAATCACTAAGCGTGCGTGAAGTCGGATGACTTTAAAGTATTATTCGTAGTATATACCAGTGAGAAAACTAGGATGTCTGGATTGAACAAAGCAACTTGAAACGGCATACGGGTTAGTATTTGACAAGGTATCTTCTCTGTACCTATAAGTCGACATTTAAGGAAATTGTAACCGTTACGAATTTACGGTTTAACTTTGTGAGAATCGACGTCAACACCTCCTAAACACAAGTGCAACTAGTGCTACAAGACATTTGCGTGTGTATATGCTGTATGGAGACAAGGAATATGATAATGTAATACAAACCAGTGTAATACAGCATATTGATGTTGTAAGAGCTGTAGACTGTATGCACGTATAGCATATAAGTACGGGTCACGATATTCTCCCTGGAAAGCAACAAGATTCAATGATGGAATAAACTTAGGAGAAAATTGAACCTACTACGAATGATGTGTTAATGATGAAGCCATCATTAACTTCTGTTTCGTATGTGAACAGCCCGGAATATTTGTCAATGACTTCAAGATACCCATGTTGAATCTGTGACATGAGTTACAGTACATGATGACATGGTAGGGTAGGTGGTATGAGACGAAAAACATGTATGAATAAGGACTGTTTGGTTTATTTTATACTAAGGGTGTTAGAAGTGCGGGTGGGAGTTCAGGTGTATTAATACGTCTATCAGTCAACTAAGAATATGACGAAATGATTACGACGAACATGTTAAAAGTTGAGAAGCTATAGCATCTACGTTTGTACATGTTACAGATATTTATAATAAAAAATGTAATTGTACTGAAGTGGTTGGCTTTCTGAGATATTGTGAAGACAAATATTGAAATGAACTCAGCAAGGACTTAACGTACATTTCATCATAGTATGAAAGGAAATTCGGTTCGATAACCTTGAGAAGAGTTCGAAAATCACAGAGTTAAGAAATAAAATGTATGGTTGGAGTGCTATTACACTAAACCGGTACCGTATTAAGACACACATTGTAGGAAAGCGAACAGGACGAAGCACGTACCACTGCATGACATTTATTAAATTGTATGAATAAGAGAGGTTTGTGTCAGGTTATATGCAACGTAACTTACCTATGACCACAACTCACTCCGGAAATAAAAATATAACAAGATACGTTTGATATTTCCTGTAACTACTGGGACTAGTAGTAGTGACGCAGAATTTCATCTACATCAGTAAATAGGTTATGATGAGCATTGAGCTCGTGTTGAACAACTTCGACTAGCACTGCGGTAGCTTCACCTCTGTTGGCGACATCTTTGCCTGTGATAACTACCACTACCGCCATGATAATGACTATGACGGTGCATGGGACTCCCTTGTCAAAACTGGCAATATATGAGATTAGGTCAACGAAGCATGGATGATACTTCTGTTACGAGGTCTTAATTTGCATTGTGACGACACAAAGTTGATGAGTGCAATAAAGTAAGATTTTTTGTTGCCTAATCAGGCAATATTTGGACATGACTGTGATTATTTTAAAATGAAGACTGAATATTTTTTCAAGGTATGCGGTGTTTGTTTTACAAGTAGTTGATTATAGAGTGAATGTACATAATTTTTTATAATTAAGGAAACATGGTTTTTTATTTAAGTTATGAGTTTGATGAGAAAAAATATTACGATTTAAATACTTTTTCCGTGTAAAAAGTAAAGATAGAATAAAAAATTGTATTATATGAAAATGAAGTAGCTGATCTGGTATTGAAGCAGGTCAGTGATATGAGATTTGATGATGCTATTTGCATGACAGCGAGTTGTCGTGTATATGTAACTGTCCGCTAAGCAGAGAGAGTCATATCTGCGTATATGTACTGTAGAAGAGTGTAATGATCGGTTCGGACAGGCTCTGACAGGACTGTTGGAGAGTGAAGGAAGAGTTGTGAGGGGGCATTGGGTAGGGGGGAGGGCGGGTGATAGGTGCATAAATAGTATGAATATGAAATTATATGTCAGTTTCTTAGATGTAATTGTGTATGCCCTGTTTGAAATTAGTCGAAGAGTCTTACATATGTAACTGACCAGAAAATTTTGCTTTTCAAAATGAATGATTGATTTTGTCGGATACTTAAATAAATGTAGCTAATTTGGTAGGAGTGTAAGTTTAGACTATGAAGTTCAGTTGGAAATAAAGTCCGTGTAGTTATAATAAAAAATATTTATCAAAAAGTTTTTTAATAATTGATTGATTGATTTTATTGGGAATCGATCGGATATAACTAAGAAAGAAGTCATGTTTAAGTAGTATTCACTAACAGCATTTAAATAAAGTTTTAAAATTATTTTTAAAATATCAAAAAATTGTTAATTTTAAAATTGTTGACCAAGACATAGTCTCAATCGTTAGTTGTTACTACTTTTCATCGTCTAGCTGCTATGTGAAGACAAAGGTGTCATACTGTGTAGTCAGAAGTATAAAGGAAATACATTTTTTAGGCGAAGGATAAGAAAGTTGTGTTAAAGTAGGGGAAAGAGAGGGGGAAAATTCATCACAAGACTAACAGCCAAATAAAATACTTGCTGGGTAGGGTAGAGGAGGGGAAGGGATAATAGGGGAGGGGGTATGGTGACTTAATATATACATGTAAAAAGTGGTGGGGGAGTCAGTGTGTCGATGGAGCTCATCCGAGTAAGGCGTGTTGGTAGTTGATTTAATTGAATTATTTTTATATAACAGTTTTTTTATTATTTTTTAAAAGGTTTTTATTAAAAAGATTTTTCATTAAAATTTCGGAATCTTTGGAAGAAACACCAAGATGGTGACCGGAAACAATATGGCGTCCAGAAACAAGATGGAGGTAATGTTTATTTCGGGATTTTTCAGAATTTTTTGAATTTTTTTAGAATTTTGAAATTTTTGAAATTTTTTTGGAAATTTGTAATTTTTTGAAAATTTTAAATTTTCGAAATTTTGGAAAATTTTGTAATTTTACACTCAAGGTCAAGGTCATGGTTAAAGGTCAAGGTCATCCAACATGGCGGCCGGGGCCGTGACATCACTACATGGCGGGGGGCTCCTCACTCGGCAGGGTGCCTCACACCGGCTCCTGTCCCAGAAGGAACATAATTATACTTCTGACAACAGCATAATACCCCCAGAAAAACAACAAGCCTATCAGAGAAAAAACTGATATTGTACACGGGAGAAGATGCCGAAACTAAGTTCATTGAAAACATAGTGGACATTGGCAAAAAGGTGCAGTCAATAAACGAAGATGTGGAAGCGCTGAAACCGCTCGACGGTCGTCAGATTCATTGTTATTGGCCTGTTACCACCTGTTGCCATTGCTCCGAGCCTTTCACGGAGACGAACTGGAAGGTGCATGATCACGACCATTTCACTGCTAATTTCGTCGGTCCAGCATATAATTCATGCAATAAGCTTCGTCGACGACAGAAAAAGCTGCCGGTATTCTTCCACAATCTCGTCTACGATGAGAATTTCATCATTAAGCACTTGGGCTACGACGAAAAAGACATTTCTATCATTTCCCACACTGAAGAGAAACTGATAACTTTTTCCGAATCACTGGGGAGTAGATTCACGCTGCAGTTCATTGATACGTACCGGTTCATGTCTGCCAGCCTTGCCGCACTTGCCGTGAACCTGCCTGTTGACAGATTTTGCAATACTTCCGAGCACTTTGATGCCGACAAGATGGCTCTGGTAATGCGGAAAGGCGTGTTCCCATACGACTATGTCGATTCGAGGGATAAACTCGACGAGGCGCAGTTACCATTTCAAGACACATTTTTCAACCGTCTCAGCGGCATACAAATATCCGATGCTAACTATGCTCATGCCCAAGATGTTTGGTCCGCATTCGAGTGCAAAATGTTGGGCCAGTACTCGGATAATTACCTCAAAAGCGACATACATCTCCTGGCAGACATATTTAAAACTTTAGAAATCTCTGTCTCTACACATACGGCCTTGACTGCACGCGCTACGTGAGTGCTCCTGGCTTCAGCTTTGATGCTATGCTCAAAGAAACAAAGATCTCCTTGGAACTGCTTACCGACTATGACATGTAATTGTTCATTGAAGAAGGGATTAGTGGTGGTCTGGTTCTGTGTATTAAGCGACACTGTATTGCCAACAATCCGAACTTGCCCGAGACATATGATGCTGCGTAAGAACGGATGTACCTCCAGTACCTTGATGCCAACAACCTTTATAGTTGGGCAGTGTGTCAGTATCTCCCTGTCGGAAACTTTCACTGGACTGACATGAACATTGATGTCACCAGCGTACCCGACGATGGCGAAATAGGCTACATTATAGAGGTAGATGTTTCGTATCCGCGACATCTGCACGAAGCTCACCGGGAATTGCCATTCTTGCCGGTGAGCGAGTGCCCTCCCGGTTCGAAGCAAGATAAACTGATGACGACCTTGATGAGCAAGGAAAAATACATTGAACACTACATCAACCTGAAGCAGGCAATAGCACACGGTCTGCAAGTAACACATGTCCATAGGGTGTTGCAGTTTGAGCAGAAAGCATAGCTGAAACAGTACATTGATTTAAACACTGCGAAACACCAGGCTGCTGCTAATGACTTTGAAAATGATTTTTTCAAGTTAATGAATAACTCGTGTCTCGGCAAACAGATGGAAAATGCCAGGAAACGCCAGGCCATGGAACTAGTATACACAGAGCGCAGATCTAAGAAATTGATTTCCAGACCATCGTTCAAGTGCCGCGCAGTTTACAATGAAAATTTGGCTCTAATTAAACTGGAGAAGGAAGGAATAGTACTCGACAAGCGTATCTATGCGGGATTTGCCATTCTAGAATTGAGCAAAACATTGATGTACATCATCCACTACAACATCATGAAGAACAAGTGCGTCAACAACATTCAATTGGCATATATGGATACTGACAGTCTTATTTATGAGATACATACAGACGACTACTACAAAGACCTTGCAGCTGATCCCATTTTCATGTCAGAGTTTGACAACAGTTGCTACCCACCTACTCACCCATGCCATTCTGCAACAAATAAAAAAGTCGTCGGAAAGTTTAAAGACGAATACAGTGGTGAAATTATGAGTGAGTTTGTAGGCCTCTGTGCCAAGATGTATTGCTACAAGGGCGGCACTAAGGAAGTAAAGAAAGCCAAGGGCGTACAGTCTTCGGCGGTACACAATATAATCACTTTTCAGGACTACAAGAGAATTTTGACAGAAAGACAAACAATGCGGGTAAAAGTAAATAACATCAAATCACACAATCACGATCTGTACACACAAACCATAAACAAAGTAACTTTGTCTTGGCACGATGATAAAAGAATTATACTAGACGATGGCATCCATACAATACCACATGGTTACCAGCAATAAGACTGTCAGAGCAAAAAAATTCGTCGCCAGTCATTAGCAGCAGCATGTCGTAGCCCAAGTGGGGATTACCGACCTTCAAAACGGTGTAGCTCAACAAATGTAATTGCAATGGTTGCAGAATGTCTTATTTTTCCTCTCCTTGCAACAGCTGTCAGCACACCCATGCACTACAGTTACTAGAGGTAGTATTATCTCGCCTATCTTTGCACTTCCTTTATCTATCCATCTGTATCTTTCTCTGTGGCTCACATCTTTCTTGCTAGATTCAATTTTCTGCTTGGTAAAATGCCTATACAATATGTTGGTTTTGCCATCATATTGCATAGCTCCAGTCCCAAGCCTGGAGAGCTGCTATCAAGTTTGTGTAACAGCAATCTTGAGCGCGGTAAAGCTTGAGGGCATTGCACTAACATAATCTACACCAAAGACATTGTAAGAATGAAAAAAAAATGTTAAAAATATATACCTTTAAAACATAAAATAATAAAACAATACATTCTCAAAGCCTAGCAGATGATGCACGGGAAAAATTTCCGAGTTAACAAAATGACTACCGAATGAGTAAACAATATGGACGACAAGCAGGACGACATCTGCGCCGGTGATAACTACCACTACCGCCATGATAATGACTATGACGGCGCATGGGCCTTCCATGTCAAAACTGGCAATATATGTGACTAGGTAAACAAAGCACGGATGACGCTTCTGCTACGAGGCCTTAGTTTGCATTGTGACGACATGAAGTTGAGGAGTGCAATAAACTAGGATTTTTTGTTGCCTAAACAGGCAATATATGGACACGACTGGGATTATTTTAAAATGAAGACTGAATATTTTTTCAAGGAATGCGGTGTTTGTTTTACAAGTAGTTGATTATAGATTGAATGTACATACATTTTTATAATTAGGGAAACAGGGGTTTCTATTTAATTTGGGAGTTTGGCGATAATAAATATTATGATTTAAATACTTTTTTCGTGTAAAAAATAAAAATAGAATAAAAGTAGT
>PNEQ01056503.1:16136-49817 GCA_003012365.1 Medauroidea extradentata
GGGGGGGGGGGGACATTTGTTGACCGGTAGTGTTGGTCGGTGCGGGGGTGTAGGGGTGTTGTTTTTAGCAAAAGTAGTATGAATATGAAATTATATGTCAGTTTCTTCGATGTAGTTTTGTACACCATGATTGAAAGTAGTCGAAGAGTCTTACATATGTAGCCATAACGAAAAATATATTATTTTTTAAACTATTGACTGATTTTATCAGGAATTGAAAGAAATGTAGCTAATTTGGTAGGAGTGTAAGTGTAGACGACGAAGTTCTGTAGGAGATAAAGTCAGTGTAGTTATAATGAAAATATTAATCAAAAAGTTTTTTAATAATTGATTGATAAATTTTATTGGCAATTGATCGAATATAGCTAAGAAAGAAGTCGTGTTTAAATAGTATTCATTAATAGTATTTAAATAAAGTTTTGAAATTATTACTACGATATTTAAAAAATCGATTAATTTTGAAATTGAAGTACAATATGTAGTCTCAATCGATGCTCGTTACTTCTCAGTCATCTAGCTGATATGTGAAAGATATAGATATCATGCTGTTTTAGTGAGTATTATAAAGTAAAAAAATTTATTAGACGAAGGATAAGAAAGAGGTGGTAAAGTTCCAGAGAGGGGAGTGGAGGAGGTGTAGTAGTTTGAGCGGGTTGTAACACGAGTGTCAGTGAGTGGTGAAAGAAGGGTGGGGGGGGGGATTCATCATGTTACTAACAGCCAATTAAAATACTTGCTGAGTAGGGTAGGGGTGGTGAAGGGATAATAGGGGAGGGGGTGTGGTGACTTAATATATACTCGTAAAAAGTGTAGGGGGGTGTCAGTGTGTCGATGTCAAAAATATGTCCTCAAATTTTTCTGCGAAATGAATTATAGTGGTAGTAATATTAACCAGTAAATATCCAACAATATAATTTCTTAAAATGTAAAGCAAAATAACAAGTGCTGAATCAATTAAAGACCAAATAGTCTATTTTATCAAAAGAAGAAAAATTATAAAGTTAATTTTAAACTATTACCCATTTCATGTAATCATTGAAATTAAATTTTCAACATACCTTATCATAAATTTCTCCACGCGGTACCAATAAAAAGGAGAAATTGAGAAACACACAACCGGACAATAGAAAGTAGACTTAAAGAAAAAGAAGAAAAGCCTTCGAGGTCCTGTATACGTGTGCACGTCATTATGGTAGCCATTTTCCCAGGCCTCCGAGAGGTGCACCGAGATTCGGCCGTTACCAGATTATTCGAAAACTGCTCAACGCACATGAGTGATGTCTGCTTAGGAATATTATTCAAAGATTACTATACCTGTGTATACCGATTTCTGGTTCAACAGTAATTATTAAAACATATTGTAAAGCGGCCAAAATGGCAAAAATCGGTGTTTTAGAGGTGCTTTTCGAGCATTGAAATCTTGCTACAGAATCTTCTATAGGGTGCAGATGTATACAACTCACCTTTATCGCCAAAATTACAGTTGTGTCTCGTAGAGATGAGTTTCGGCAAAAAAAAAACAGAACGCCAGTTAGTTACTTGCGCCTATAGGCTAGGGTAATGAGTGATGTGCATGTTTTCTCGAACTTAGACAGCTTCTGCATTTGTAGGTCTTGAACACGCAAAAGACGTCCACGTAGATACCAATTTATAAAAATAATAACTTACTTCTTTTTTACTTTCCACAAGGGATTGTAATTTCATTTTTAATACTTGAATTTCGAAAGATATATTAAATTTATTTCAATCTATATTACTGTATTAATGATTTATTCTAGTTTGAAACATTTTAAAACGCAATACATTACGTTTTAAATGTAAAAATTTTACCCATTTTTGTTAAATAGCTGTTGAAAGTCACTGCTACTTGTTCTATGAAAAAGCACTTCCCAGCGTCGCCTTCATTTATTTATAACCGCACACGGGATGGCAAATAATAATCCGTGACTTATCCGATACCAACAGGACGTTTAGGAATACGGGTGTGCGTTAGGACTCGACCATTGATTTTCTGGATCCGGAGATGGTAGCACATTATTCCTGTCCAAACCAGTACACCGTACATTACCGCTTGCCTGCCGAAAATCGTATTTAACAAATCGAGAGTCAACAAACACAAGAAAATTGTACATAAAATGAAACTTAACGATGGCGAGAATGTTAAGTGATAAGCTACAAGCTTTTCAAAAACATAAAACTGTTAATAAATAAGGAATTTACGATTTTGTAGAAAGTTTGCTAAATGCAAGCTTTAGTCAAAAATGTTTGCCCTACAGAGATTTCAGCGCAGTTAGCTCAAGTGGCTGCCGACGCCCAGTCCGGCCACTTGGCTCAGTGGTTAGCGCTCCTGGCTGCTGAGGCAAGGGTCCCGGGTTCGATTCCCGGCTGGGGAGGTGCCATTTACAACCACTTCCTCGGGTTCAGGACTGGGTGTTTGTGCTCGTCTTGTCTGTCATCCACACGCCAACATCAAATTACGTCACTTACACGAAGCTAAAAGTCACTGGGGATTATGACGTAGACTCACTGAAAGGGGGGAATGTTTGGTGCAGTGGCGGGGCGATAGACTTGCCATCGTATCAAACATAAAATAAAATCTCCCCGTGGCTCAGTTGGTTGAGCGGCTGGCTTTGGTGCGGGGGTTCTGGGTTCGATTCTCAGGTCTGGCTGGTTGTAAATTTGTATTTGTCCATTTGGTCCTCAAAAATTGTCACTATGCAAATTGTCTCACGAAACGTACTGGGGTCACTCAAATTAAGTCACATTAAAGGGGGGAATGGTTGGTGCAGTGGTGATGCGGTAGCTTCCACATTGCCGCTGCACCAAACATTAAAAAAAATTAAAAAATATAAAATTAAAAAATATAAAATTAAAAATTAAAATTAAAAATATTAAATTAAGTGAAAAATTTTAAATTAAAATAAAAGTGGCAAGGTACGTGGGCGATAGCAAAATTTTTCGGGTTCGAATCTCGCCTGGTCCAAAGGGTTTTTTTTTGTTTTTACTTTTTTATATTACACAGAATATTATTCGTAGTAGTACGATTACTTTAATTTTAGAAAATATCGTTTCTACACATTAAAGTAACATAATATTATACCGTTACGATGTTATAATCAACTATTGGTAAAGAGTAAAAAATAATTGGTTTTCCCTGTAAATAACATACAAACATACATAAAAATTATTTTTTTAATGTTTTATGTTCTGTGAGAAATTTTTTACTTTTTTTGTGCTAATCTTAAAATAAAAATATTGCGTCTAGAACAATAAAAATGTGTCGTCACATTCAGTTGCACATACCTTATTTTGTGTTTTTTAGATATTAAAATGGCACAATTAAACAATAATTTTCCGGGAAAATTTTTAACACTCATAACAACAAGTTATACTCAATTAAAATGTACTAATGCTTCTTTGTTTTTTCATTTTGATGCATGTAAAATAACAATAACGCATTGTAAACATTACTAATATGGGCATTCTAATCTGTCCACATTACTCTAATCATGCAAAAAATCGTAATTAGTAAACATTTTGCATCACAAAAAAAAACATATTTCTTTAGAAACTACTAAACATCTGCGATATATTTACTATCAACATGTTGTAAAATAAAAGCACATTTCAGACATTGACAGTTGACAGGCAATATATTTTAAAACAGCTCGCACGCTGTATCAGTGTTATTCTGAAGCCTTCGAAAATTGTCAAAAACATTTTTTTATTTCATATATTTCAAAAACAACAGGTAAGGTAAGTGAGCTTTACGTATCGTCGACACCCAGGTTTTTAGAGACTGTTTCAAAAAGAAATTACTGGATAAAAATGAAGTTTCGTCTGAAGCATGAATTTCGCTTTGCTAGAAAGATGTGTTCAATGAAATGATAGAGCCATTGCTTGAAGTAGGATCAAGTAATAACCAATGACAAAAGAAAAAAACTTGTCGGTTTAGTGCGTTGTGTATAGAGGCAATGAAACACCTAATTTATATGCCACCGTTATTGTGACAATACCTTAGTTTTTAGTATTTAGTTGCAGCGTAAAAATATATTATACTTCAACAGTGATTGCGAATTATGTTTTGAATGTAATTCAACGTGTCCGAATAATATGCTAATATAACATTTTAGGTCATAATCAGCATAAAAATGTGAACGGAGACACAGCGATCGCGTGGCTACTGTACCTACTGTTTTAACTTTTAACAAAAAACAGTTATTGAATATTTTATTTGTGACCGTAAAATTCCGTGATTTTTATCTCTTTGTTACTGTAATTATTTTGTAAACAAATTCAACAGCTCAGTAACAAGTTTCAAGGGTACAATGTTTAACGTATTCTTGTTATAGCCATGGTAAATCGGCAGCGCTCATCGTCGCCTTTATTTGTTTCTAGTCTCGCGCGGACCGGCGAACAATAAGCCGTGACTTACCTGACACCATCTTGGGACACGGCGCAAAAACGTCTAGAAATACGCTCAACGAGTTTGGTCTCTGCCGTAGTTTTTCTTGCGCCTTAGATGGTTGTACTTATGTAGACCCTAACTTTTTGTTTAGGAATATAAGCCTTAGTCCTTCATTTAAGACCTTTATAATTATTTCTTGAGCCGTTGTTATTATATGATGATTATATTTCAGCCGTAACTATACGTAACTGTATCACATACAGGATGTTTCTTAAATAGGGGAACAAACCCTGCATACGTGTTCCTCACGAAAAACTATGACGAAAACATATTTTGCACTTTTCACCTATACTCAAGGGAGTAATGGGCCTCTGAACGTCGAATTTTAAAACAGTATCTTCCCAAAATATCGGAAACTAATTGACATAAAAATACAATATTTTCAGCATTGCTTAATGCTATTGGGATCTGCGAACCAACAGCGAATGTTGGTTGATACATTCCACCCTTGTGAAAATAGCAGGGGTGGCTACCCTCTAATTGCATATTACTTTTTTACCGTCCGGATTTTCGAACATCTGAAGATGGTTAATTGAGTAATGTTACCTGTATAAAAAAAGGTCCTCTTGTTGCAATAGTCTACGACTCATACTTTTCTTTCAAATCACAAATGAAGCTACAGCGATAGAGTACCCGAAACAATGGTATCGTGAGTTAGAAACATGTAGGTAATGTTGAATGTGCACCATCAACAATTCAAGGAACACAGCAAAATAAACACATGAACGAACTATTGCCTATGATGTATGCTGTGTATCTTATGTGCAAAACACAGGACTTAGGAGCATTCTTAAATGACGATATGCAAAAACAAGGTGGGTTCCAAACCCATCACACGAAAAGGGATAGGTAGAAACTTCACTGAAACCTTAAAACGCAAATATCCAAATGATGTGTTTTATTCCACAAAATTAATTTTGCAGTACAAGTTTACCAGAAAGCCCATACATGCCGACCTTGCTATACTTGACCTGTTGAAGATGCTCATGTACCGATTCCATTATGATGTAATGAAGGCTAAGTATGGTGATGACTTGCAGTTGGCCTACATGGACACCGACAGTTTCATCTACGAAATATGAAAAAGTGAGTTTTATCAAGACACGTTCACTGATCCTGACTTCCAGAATGAATTCGATACATCAGCCTATCCTGTCAACCATCCATGCTACTCGGCTGAAAACAAAATGTTATTGGCAAATTTAAAGACTAATGTAATGGTGTGTCTATGACTGAGTTTGTAGGACTGTGTGTAAAGATATATGCATACAGGTGCTGTGAGAATATATGCGGAAAAGCTAAAGGATTCTATAAATGTGTGATCAAAAAGAAAATTACCTTCCAGGACTACATCAGGGCTCTGAACAAAAAGAAAGCTATGCGAATAACTGTACATAGTGTAAGATCACAGAAGAAGCAACAATATTCGAAGTGTAGCAATAAATTGGCGGTTATTTGGCTAGACAGCAAGCGATGTGTGTGCGATGATGGATTAAACACTCTACCACATGGATACTCTGACTAAATGTAAGATGTGTTAATTATACAGATACTATTTGAAGTTTATCACTGTAGCATACAATTTCCTCAGCAAAAATGTACTGAGCGTTTTTAACATCATGAAACATCTACCCTGGCAGTGTCTTGCATCCTGACTACACCGAGAAGATCTGCACAATAATCTGAAACGACATTATCAGACAAGGTCTAGTACCTAATGCAATGTCCATATTGCTAGAGGACTGCAATTAAGAGAGGCTTGGTACTCTACAAGCAGCTATAAGAATTAAAAATGTGACGAGAAGGCTACTGAAGAAATCACGAGACTCGTCAAAACCACGTCGCGAAACTATTTAAGCAATATCGCTACATCGCTGACGACTGTTACCAATATGTAGTAGACCCGATTTCTCACAACAGCTCGAGAATGTTATCGAATATAAATGTATACAAATTAACAAATTTTACAATAAAATTCTTAAAATTATAAATTCTGTTGTATTTTTTGCAAATAAGTTTCCCAAAGCAAAATTAATGAGTACAAAAATTGCAGTACTATAATAAGTGACATAAAAGATGGAGTTAGTGCATGAAAGAGGAAAGTGGAGAGAGAGAGGAGGAAGATGTGAGAGGGAGAGAGAGGGGATGATGGAGAGAGATGAGGGTGGTGAGAGAGGAGGGTGAAGAGAGAGTAGGGTGGAGGAAGAGAGAAGGGTGGAGAAAGAGAGAGGAGGATGTAGCATGAGAGAGAGTATCTAGCGCATGTGAATCTGTAAAGCCAAAAACACGATAGAAATACTTAAAAATGGTACATAAGTTTTAAAAAGTAATACAAGTCATACATACAAGATGAAAACAATTGTTAGGTTGAAGGAAGAACAGAGACAAGGTTAGACATGTGACTTGGTAGGAGGTTAGGTCATGAAAGATATGGTTATATACAGACAAAAATAATAAATCAAATCAAACAAATAACATATTGTACACAATCATCTACATACAGGTAAATTACTTAAACCAAAGTACCAATAGTCACTGTGCAACACTAGAAACCACATACCAAAGCACAACATCAAGAAAATAAATCAAACCCAATATTCAAAACAAAAAATATTCTTTGGAGTACTTACTCGGAAATCCAAACAGTAACTTACAATATTCATAAGGGAGCGAGAGGAGGGTGAAGAGAGAGAGAGCGAGAGAAGAGGTGTGGGGGAGAGAGGAGCATGGTGGTGGGAGAGAGGAGCAGAGTGGTGGGAGAAAGGAGGGTGGAGAGAGAGATAAAAATCCTTAAAAGCAGTACACAAGTTTAAAAAGTAATACAAGACATACATACAAGGGGGAAAAAGTGTGCGGTCAAAGAAAGAACTGAGACAAGGTTAGACATGTGACGGGGTAGTAGGTTAAAACAAGAACCTCAACCACAACGTAAGCAGCTATCACAACTCTTTTCTATTAAGGTACCGAACATACCACTGCAGGTATCACATATAAACTTACATGTACCACACATAAAACTGCAGGTACCGCACACGACTGTGCATGCTCCGCACATATCACTACATGCTCCGTACA
The DNA here is from genome assembly GCA_003012365.1 of Medauroidea extradentata. Classification (NCBI taxonomy): domain Eukaryota; kingdom Metazoa; phylum Arthropoda; class Insecta; order Phasmatodea; family Phasmatidae; genus Medauroidea; species Medauroidea extradentata. Next base: position 23,680 of record PNEQ01056503.1, read on the forward strand.
TGTCTCTGCATGCTCCGCAAGGCTCTACACACAACTATATCTCTCTGCAATAATCTCAGCGCCCATTTACTTATGCTGTGAATGACTCCTCGCACTCACCACAAGCTCCGCACATGACTATGCATGCTCCGCACATGACTATGCATGCTCCGCACATGACTATGCATGCTCCGCACATGACTATGCATGCTTCACACATGACTATGTGTGCTTCGCACACGACTATGTATGTTCCACGAGGCTTCGCACATATCGTCGCAGGAACCTCACAGATCATCGCACGCAGACACCTGACATATCATCGCAGGAACCGCACATATCATCGCAGGTACCTCGCATAAAACTGTAGGCACCTCACATATAACTGCAGGAACCGCACATATAACTGCTGGAACCGAACAGAAAAACGACAGGAACCGCACATATAACTGCTGGGACCGAACAGAAAAACGACAGGAACCGCACATATAACTGCTGGGACCGAACAGAAAAACGACAGGAACCGCACATATAACTGCTGGAACCGAACAGAAAAACGACAGGAACCGCACATATAACTGCTGGAACCGAACAGAAAAACGACAAGAACCGCACATACAACTGCTGGAACCGAACAGAAAAACGACAGGAACCGCACATATAACTGCTGGAACCGAACAGAAAAACGACAGGAACCACACATAAAACTACAGGTACCCCACATAAATATACAGGCACCTCACATAAAACGACAGGCATCTCACATAAAACTGCAGGTACCGCACATATCATCGCAGATACCGCATATAACACCACACGCCCCGCACATGGGTTAGGTTGGATTAGGTAAGTTTCGGTGGGGTAGCGCTTCTAACAGTGAGGTGTCGAAATGGAGACGGATTGAACCATTAATAAATACAACACTAACACTATTTAGCAGACAGCACTGGAACCAAGACTATTGTTATAGCTATAAGCTTCCCTGGTGGAAAGATTCAGTACCAAAGTCTGAATAATCAACGCTACCTAGGAGACGATCAGTAACTACTGGCAGCCCTACCTAGAGGGTAACTATATAACGAAAAAAAAATATCAAGATCGAGGGTGGAGCCATTACGGTAGCTAGAAATCAAGACAACAGGCAGTAACAAAGATGGTGGGTAGAACAGATACAAAAAAATTACGAGTCGAGGTACTAAAAAATATCCCCGATCCCCATCCCGAATCCTGCAATAGATTTGGCTAGACTACACTACTTACAGTTTCACAATCTACAAGAGATACTAGCCTAGGTAATTCACAATAATTAAATGTGGTATTGTGTTTTACCCTTGCAACTAAAGCCAGATTTAACAGAAAAATTAATGAGATAACGAAAAAAAAATCAAACTGCCAATAAGATCTTAACTAAGTTTTTATTCCATTCAAAGAAATATATAACTGAGTAAAACGAATGTCGACTGCTAGCACAGCAAATATTTAGTTTTTACGGATTTATGCCTTCAAGAATTGTAGGCTGTCCACCAGTTTGTGTATGGTAAAGCTAGGGCTGGCTTGCCTTAACCGCTGACTTATCTAAAAAAAAATGTTATATTTAGAGAGATTAAGTCGATTTTAGCCTAGCTTGAGCACATTAAAATATAAATAATACTTCATTGTACATGCATTGTGGTCCCTTTAGAGTGAGTATATTGCAATTATTATAAGCAAGTTTAATTTTGTACTTTAATATACACTGCGAGAACAACTGCTTGGGTAGTGCAATATATTTTTAATACGAGTCGGGGACCGAGGATGTAAGGATTTAAAATTTCCACTTTGAAAACGCAATTAAAACTGACACTTAAAATGCTGTTATCAGTAACGCAACGCACCTACAATGATTTTTTTTCGACAACGCAAAAAATGGATATTGTTAAAGCTCTACTTTTTCATCTTCAGTTGATGTCTTAAAGTTGTAGGAAAAGAAAAGACCGATTAGGGATAACGAAACTTACTGAATGCATATCCCACATGCAGTAGTCGGGGGTCAACCCTGCCGGGAATAGAACATGGATCACCGCCTCGGTGAAAGGCGAGAGCTGTAGCCAACTGTAGATATCCTTCAGGCATATCTGATACTTGCGTCTGTATTCACGTCCGGTATCGCAAGGTATATATAGTTGCACGTATGCAATTTAAATGTGTGAAAGATGGTGAACTGGTTCTCTCAAGAAACCTAAATATTGAAAGAAAAATTTATCCTTGTGAATGTGATTGAAAACTGTAAAAACTGCAATACATCATTCACCACTAAAACAGCCGATATGTTAGGAATAAATTCACGCTTTCTTGTAAGAACTGACATCTGGTCCCAGTAGGAAAAATGCTATCAGTATCGCTCGTAAATCAAGCATAAACAGGTAGCTCTGCGTAAATTCTTTGCAAGAAACAAATAGAAAATTAAATGATTATGGCTGGCCGAAAAAAAGAAACATGTCACTGGTATTTCAGAACTCTTAGCGAGTGATGTCAGCGTGTTTAGTAGTCGTAATCAAAGTTATCAGTGGACGCTAATGCATAGCTCTGCCGAAGGCCATGATGGGTTGATGTTAAGGATGATGAAGGAATGCGCATAATGCATAAACTGTAGCGCATCGTGTCCGTCGCTTGGTTTAGCGTTAAATATGTATGTGCACTGAAACATACTGTTCCCTACTACTTAGAGTATATAATGTATATAACTTATATACTTTTTAAAGAACAGAGATCCGCATACGATCTAGCCAGTTAGATACAATAATTACATTTAAATAGTTTTGAAAACTTAAGACCAATAAATAATTAATCGCAATTTCAGTAGACCATAACACTTAATCGTTAACTCAAAACGTAACCAAAAATTTTCTGATGCACTGCACATCCTCTCAGCACATTTTTTAAAGCGCAACCTGCCGTAAAACAACGATAAAAATAAAATATACGATATTGTTTAGTCACATTAAAATCATAAAACACAATAAATGCATCGTTACACCCACCACAAACACATCTCCACATGTCTTATGCCATATGTATATGTCTTATGTTATGCCTTATGCCATACATATATGTCTTATGTTATGTCTTATGCCATATGTTATTTCTTATGCCATATGTCACATCATGTCCTCCATATTGTTTCCAGCAGTCATTTTGTTTGATGGAATTTTTCCCTGCAGGAGGGACTTTTTTTCCCTCCAAATTTCCCTCATCGTTTGCTGGAGAGGTCATGTTTGTTTCCATCATTGGATACTAGGCGACGCTAGTGTCGCAGTTTGTTTCCATCGTTAGCTGCTAGGCGGCACTGCAGTCGACATCCTCCATATTTGCTCCTGGATGGGTGCCGCCAAATTTGTTCCAAAAAATCTACTTCGCTTCTGCTAGAGTACTCTAGTATCGCTTGTGTTTGTATATGGGAGAGTAGACCTTATGATTTTAATTTTTAGTAAGTTAAAAATTTTTAGTTCGCCAGGTGTTGGTTTCGAACTTACAACCTTTGTGTTACCAGATATGTTCCCTAGCCCACTTTTTTTTTTTTTTAATATTTGGTGCAGCGGCGATGCGGAAGCTTCCGCATCATCACTGCACCAAACATTCCCCCCTTTAATGTGACTTATTTTGAGTGACACCAGTACTTTACGGTTGACAATTTGTATAGTGACAAATTTTGAGACCCAAATGGACAAACACAAATTTACACCCAGCCAGACCTGGGAATCGAACCCAGAACCCCCCGCACCAAAGCCGGCCGCTCAACCAACTGAGCCACAGGGGGTTGGCTCCCACTGAGCTACGAGTACACCGACGACAGGACAATGTTAAATAATGTATATATAAAAATAACTTTTGCACCAGATAAATGTTCTCATTTAATTTATTATCATTTAAATTTTTAGCATACCTATGTCTTACTGATTATATATATATATATATTAAATAGTATTAACTATTTCTATCCTAAGAATCCTCAAAGCAGGCAATTGAATCATTTTTATGTGATTCAAAAAATCCGCAAATAAGTGCACGCATGAATCCTCAAAGCGGGCAATTGAATAATTTTTATGTGATTCAAATAAATGCACGCACGAATCCTCAAAGCGGGCAATTGAATCATTTTCATATGATTCAAATAAATATTTACATGAACTCGACATCTGAGCTACTACAAAAAAAAATACGAGTACCACCAAGACCTTAATGTGTTATACACATAGCTATGCCACCACAATCATATTATTCATTCTTGATTATTACAATTTCAATAATATTAAAATCTTCTTTAGTAACACTTTGCAGATAGTGTGCAATGTAAAATATTGATTGAGTATACAATGACTGTTGCATCTGATGCTCTTTAAGAAAAAAGTTATGACAGGCATATGAAATAATGTCTCACAAACACAATGTTAAGTTAAGAAATAATCATTTATTTAAAATTATTCAAATATATACAATAAACATTTACAATTCTGGACGTGTCTGTGGCAGGTCATCTTATACATGGAAAAGTTACTGATTTTATCAGGATGTCCAACATTCTCGTGCACAGACGAGCGAAATGACACTTGATGTAGCAGAATAAACTCCCAGAAATTTCAGCTTAGTTTTCACTTGCAGACTCGTCATTACATGTTGCCTCTTCCATCTTTACTGATAATTAAGAATTACCTCAACTGGCATATATTTACTTTTTTTCTCTTTTGTAATAACTTGTTAGAAAATTTGCCGGTGGGAAATTAATTTCTTGCGAGAGTTTTTCTCTATACACAGAACACAAATGAGAATCAAAAGTTCATTCCTTCGTCGCTTTATTTATATTGCAATGTCTGATTGCTGAATCCAATTGTCATGTATTGTATCGAACCCTAGCCACCTCACTAACACTTTATTTCCTTTCTTCTTTAAAACTTTCTCGACTAAGTATGTGTTTGGATACATGGTAACCAGAATTTCCTCACCGTAGAAACCGCCTCGAATACCATTGCCATCCATATCTTCTAGGTAGTAGGTCCTTGGTTCATAGCGACGAATCTTGACTACTTTAAATATTTCAGTGCTCCAGTTTGGTATGTAGCCTTTAGTAAATTTTCCCTTCACTCTTGATATTCTTATGTAGTCTCCAACCTTTGCTTTAGGTTTGTGCGGGTCCAGTTTCTTCTCAATTTTGTAAACAGTTTGTAGTAAAGAGTTGTCCTTGATATCAACAGGCTTCATGTTCGTGGTTCGATGTACTTAAAGACTATATTTTGACACTAGCTTGGACAATATATACATCCACTTATAGCTTTTCTGAGCTGAAAACTGTTTCCACATTTCATTCTTCAAAGTACGTTTAAATCTTTCCACAATACTAACCTTAAGACCACTGTGAGTAGAGTAGCCGTTAATTTTATGTCTTGACATCAGTGCTTGAAACTATGAATTGTAGAATTCTTTACCAAGGTCAGTATGCAGATTCTTGGGCGGCCCTTTGTCAGTTAAAAGAATGTTCATTGCATTTGTTACATCTCTGCCACTTTTAGATTTTTACAGGCACAGCCCTTGCATATTTACTGTAACAGTCAATAACAGTCAACATGTACTTGTAGCCTTTATTCTTTCGAGCATAAGATATCATTTCAACCAAGTCTGCTTGATACAAGTCCTGTAAACCAAATATTTGCACTTTCCATCGAGGATAATTTCGCCTTTCAGGCTTGTGCAGCTCCCTAGCAATGTTTTGTCGACTCTTTCTATGTAGCCGTCTTCACACAGTTCTTCTATTATGTTAGATATTTCATTCGTATGAGAATTATTTCCTGCTTGCTGAGAAGCAACTAGTAGACGTAGTCTGTCGACAATTTCATTAACATTATTCTAGTAAACATATTCTGGTCTCCGTCAATATTCTATTTTCATACCTAGATCGAGACCAGAACCTACGGCAGCTCCTACATCTGGGAACAGCTGGGAAATAATGTTAAACTTCTGATGTGTTTCATCCTTATATTCATTGCTGGTAGGATCGTTATTCTTCAAATGAGCGCTCGTAAGTTTCAAAAGTTGTTTATACTGTTCCAGGGCACCTTGCGAATAATTGCCAGGATTCTGTTTAAATAGTAATTCGTAAAGTCCAGAAGCTGGCTTGATTATGACAAACTCTATTTGTATATCATTACTGGGCAAGAATAAAATTTGCTTTTTTTCCCAAGAAATACTTTTTATTTTGCTAGTACACTCTTTTTTGTAGCTCTTGGCCTAGAAGGAGAATTTGATGCAGCGTCAGGATGGCTAACAAGATTCAAAAATTGACACTGAATTTCTGAGATTAGCATCCAAGGTGAAAAGTTAAGTGGGTGTAAACCAGCTGCAGATGCATTTTGCGACATGTTTCAGGAACTCGTCGAAAGTAAAAATTTGGTCTCAGATCAAATTTACGACAGTTATGAAAGCGGACTGTACTGGAAGTGCCTACCTACGAGAACACTTGAATAGGAGAGTGAACGGACTGCTCCAGGCCATACGGCTAGTAAAGAAAGATTGATGGTTATGTGCTGCCCTAATAACGCTTCAGGAACACACAAGCTGAAATTAGTCGTCATCGAAAAAGCAAAAAATCTTTTACTGGCGCAATAGCTGATGTGAAGAACATGTCAGTTACCTATTTCAACCAGAAGGGCGCATGGATGGATATAACCATTTTTAAGAAGTGGTTCGGCAAGAACATTGTACCAGAACCTGCTTAGATAGCACAATTGTTACATTGATACCAAAATTTTCATGGGACAACTTATATAACCGTACTACGAATCTGCGGAGAAAGAGTCGCGTAATCGCTGGAAACCACCTTTATGGAAGGAGCAGGCAGGCAGGTTGGCTCTTGGGCTGGCAAACTCGTCACTCGTAGAGGATGCTAATACGATTAGGAGATAACTGTCAGCCATTGAGTGCCAGCTACCTCCTTTGTCCATCGCAACTTGTTATTCGTAGCCAGTCGACTGAGTTCCTCTTCTGCCCGTTCTATGCAGCACTAGTCAGACACGGAAAATTCCAAACTTCTTAACTGGTAACTTTGTGAAAATTCAATATTTGACATTATTTATCTACCTTAGTTTGCGTATCTCAGACATCTTACAAAACTGTAATAACTACCGTAATATTGTTCGTTATTTATTTTTCATTGTGGAACTGATATCACTCCAGTTCTGTGTATATCTACGTAATGAGAAGCGATTTCCTATGAGCCTGCACATGTCACAAATAAAATTATGATGCTACATATAATTAATTAGATTGGCTTTCTCAGAAATAACACGAAAGTTTGCTATTCATAAATTATTATTGTAGCTGTCCTTCAGTTATTTCCGGTCAATTATTTTCACTTTTCAGTTATACATAATGATGGTCGATCTTTTCCTGCGAAGTCTACAAATCTGCATTATGCAGAGGTGTAAACTTTAATTATTTTATAATAGAAATAATTGCACTTACGTACCCGAAACTTCATAATTCCAAAGAAGAATGTCGTATACATGTGTGGGAAAAATCTCGAACTCAATTCTTATTCCTATTCTTAATTAAGAGGTCATGAATTAGCAGATTTCGTATCTAAATATATTAATTAAAAATTGAGATAAGATCACAAAATTTGGTACCGATGTTAAAAATTGCATGACATATCACTGTATACAATTTTGTTAAGATGCGCCGAAAATTATCAACTAGCATTCCCTCTCAATTAAAATACTTTCCTTCACACACATTTGTAAATTGATTGAATTGCTATATGTTCGTTTATTCATTTGTTTCCAATTCCATCATTTGTTGCATTTGATGGTTCAGTCTATATGAAAAGAAGTGTGGAAAGAAATTTATACCACACGAGGGACCAACACAGTATCATACTGTATTTATTATTATTTATACAGTCTTAAATCAGACACGGGTTTTGTACCTTTGTTCCCTGTTTGTAGGCATAACAGTTTCATCCTTGTTTTCACTATTTTTTGCTGCCGATAAAATTAGTGCTGTATTTTGCCAATCCTGCCTGGCTTTTCATACGATGCAACACTCTGAAGCTATGGCCATGCATGATGGTGATCTTCGCCATTTCCGGAGACATAAATTCAATCAAATTTCACATCACAACTTCATCGAAATCACAGCCGTACTTGTACTAATTCACTGCTGTCGCATAAAAATGTTCAAACTTAATTTAATTGCAATGTTTAACAACATGAAAAATTACCAGGTACGTGTAAAAAAAGGATAAATAAACATATTCATTAAACCTAAACATAAGCCAGCCATTGTCTGGTCTGCTTCGATAAACTGAAATCTAGCTTTTTCTGTCAAAAAATGATACCATCGATTCATTTGCAGTCGATTTTGGAATCAGACTTTTTAATTATTAACATTTGCGCATTTGTTTTGTAATTTTGCACAGAATTATGGAACTTCGCGATTAGAAAAAAATTAAAGAAAAGAAATATTCACGATTCTGCACGTCGCGATAAACACTTTGCCTGTAGAAATAACTAAAATTGCAGATGCTAAGAGTACCGTCCAATTTCTTGATCAATGATAAAGAAATAATTGGTGGCAAAGAAATTCCAGCAGAAAAGAACTATTTGAAGTACATTTCCCGCACATTTCCGACCCCGAAAATATCACGTACAATTCCCGTACTTCCCGCCACTTCCCGATCGCTGGACACCGTGGTGTAACAGTTTCACTGTAGTAGTAAAGTTGAAATCACAATAACTTCTTACCTATATTAAGAACTTGTCTTCTGATAAAATTGGAGCTGTAAGATTAACAGTTGCTATAATTACCTTAACAATAACATTTACATAATGCACTAAACTCCATGACAATGATGTGATGAAAATTTTGAATATCTTGATTCGTTGAATTGTTCTTTCCACGTGGACACGAGCTCTTGCAATTTCAGCAGTCCAAAGTCCTTCGTCACTAGTGAACTGTTGCAACTTTCCAAGAAATGGCGGTCTTATCAGCTTTACCCTGTGTAGCATGAACTCATGTTCTATCAAGAATCCGTTGTCCACCATAACAACATCTACATTTGGATCCAACTTTTACAGCAGCCCTGATTGTATGACGATTGCTTTGTCAGAGGCCCTACCACCATACACACTACTACAAAATGTTATTAGACTCTCTGGAGCAACACCAATAAGAAATTTCAATGTGTGGCCACCCTTATAATGGGCGTATGTGTGCAGTCTGCATTGCAAGCACATTCTTTTTTTCAAGAGGACACTCTGTACAGTCCCTAACAACACGAGTATTTTGGAATTGTTCAAAATATTTGGCATGTTTTTTCATAACTGATTCCTTATCTGGCCACAGAACTGCACTTTCCAATACTTCTGCTAACAGGACACATGTAGATTTGAAATATTTAATGCAGGTACGCACTAAAATGCTAAACAAAACTGATATGCACATAAAACTAACATTCAGTTTGAGTTTACACTTGGTTAGCACAGTACTCTCACTTGTATCCAAGGAAAAACATTCAGATGTCTGTGAAGTAAGAATTAAGTCTGCAGCTTGTGAAATATGGTCCAGGAGAGCCAAGCTAGGTATGCCAGTAAATGCATTAAGTTGTGTGTCTTTCTTAATCATTGAGATGAACGTAACTTTGGGATTAATACCAGCAGGCATTGATGGTTTTGTTCCTTTTCTCCATTCCGAAGCAGCCTGTCAGGGTTGGATATTTCTGAAGTAAGTTGTGGCGCAATACATGACGAGTGTAGTTTTAGCAGAGCTCTTGCCACTTCAGGATTTCATCGTAGCATACATTTGAAGCATCTGTTGTAGGGTTGTTGATATCAGACGATTCCATCATCCCATGTTGACATCTGTAATTAATAGTTTTTTAAATACAAGCATATAGTCAAAATTGGCTAAAAATCACCCTAATACAATTAATTCTTACTGTAATGGACCTCCATTCATCGGACATTATAAATAAGGTAACCAATGTTGTACCATCTAATCATTGATGAACATGAAAAACTAAAAAGTTCTCTTGGTTCTCTCAGGGGGAAAAAAAGCATTGTTCATTTCCCTGACACTTACAGGTTTTTTAAAATCAATTTGACACCTTCATCTTCTGTCAAGATTTCAATGTTAGACAACATTTTCCCACTTCCCCTCCCCAGCACATGGCTATTAAATTTACAGGACAGTCAGGTTTAATGGAACCCCTCAAATTAGTCTGGTGAACTTATATATAACTGTATAATGATATCCTAAGTGCAAATACAAAATTCAATATCTAGTCACATTTTCATGTAAAGAAATTTGATGAAGCACCAAGAAGAAATGATTAATAATGGAAATCTCTGTATAGGAACGTTATAGGGCTGAAATTATTATACCATCATGTAACACTAACAGACCTGATAGTACCATCATACAACCAGTCCCAGCTTATTAGGATGTGCACGGCCGTTATTTGACCTACATATGCCGAATTGCTTTATTACAACCACTGTATTCTCTTCAGAAATGTTTGTAAACAACTGTTTTAAATGACCAGTGTCATCCAGAATAGCACCACGGTGGGGTTACCTAATGACCAAGTTGTTCCCTCATGTTTTATCAAGAACTGACATTTTTAAGCAGTAATGAAAAATAAATATAGATTAATACTTTTGTATCTTCCATCAGAATACTAAATAATAAGTTTGTGCTGTAAAACCAAACATTTTGAAAAACCCAATCAAAAAAGTAATGGAAATAATCTGTAAAATACATAGCTAACATTCATGTACCATTAAATATATACACCATGGCAAGGAACGATGAAAGGATTTTTGAAATTATTAAGGCTGTCTGCCATCCTGTAACCACTTCTCAATAATCAGTGCCACCTTGTGGTCAGGTAAAGTGAAGTAAACTATTTGACACCGGTGAAAGAATCTGGCAAATTATCTCCCTAACATTAGATTGATACTCCTTACCAACAGTAACTCTTAAGTTGTCAAATGTAGTACTGTTTAAAGTTGCAAAAACTAATCCAAATCCCTCCTAAACTTTCCAACCCTTCCGAAAGTAAATTCCACTCCCTCACCGACCTCAAAAGCATAGACTACTTACCCCCGCTGTGTTCTGCTCCTCATCGCCTGGATCTTCTCGCTGATATTCCCTCTGCCTCTACAATCTGCCTTAGTTAATAGGCAGCCTAGCTAACCTCAACCTCCCTCTCCGTTAACCATCCTGTACATCCTGATCTGCAACATTTTTTGTACTGCCCCTCCTCGCAGCACAAGGTGATCCCCGACCTGCCAGCTGGCTTGGTGGGACCTTGCGGATAGAGTGGGGTTTTCTAAAGGGAGGACATTGTGCGTTCCAGCAGACTAGACTATATGCTATTCGTAATAATGTAAATATTTTAGATTCTATACTTTGACCTACTCGAAGGAGAGGTGGGGGGACAGTTGGCCCATGGTGCGTCTCAGCACTAGGGGTCTAGACTGTAGGAGCTGCAAGTTATGCTCCGGCAGCCTTGTAAAGTTACATTGTGGGGAAGCAACAATAAACAAGCATTGCTCTGGAGGAAACCTGTTGCCTGATAATAGAAATATTAACGTGCCCGATTGACCATGAAAGAGAAGGGAGTAAATTTTAGTTAGTGTGAAACCTTTGCCACCCGGATCAAATGTGGCGAAGGTTTGTGTTGGTGCAGATGCACGTTGAGGCTGACCAGCCTTTCCACTCCTTCAAACAATTCCATTCCAGTTCCTTCAGAATAACAGATGGCAGAAATTTCCCTTCATCCTCTCCTGCCTGCCCTTGCCTTGTCCATTTATCCTTCCCCCATCTTAATGTTCATGATTGTACAATCTCCAGCTACCTCACCTCCAATTCCAGGTATGGGCCTCCCTCTGCTGCTACACACTCTAACATTAGCTGTATCCTTGTAATGTATACGTTTTGCTACAATGCACCACTAACACCATTCAATAAACATTCCCAAGTTAGATTTTGTTAAATTTCATCACTTTTCCGTGGTTTTCCTTACAGATGAAAAAGGTTTACAAGAAATTACATTTTGCACGAGGTTTGTATCAATTCTGAGTCTTGTGCAGTATGAGATTTCCTCAATTGTGGGGGACTATGCAGTCCTTGAAGATTGTGTAGTGAAAATAATAAAGAGTGCACAAAATCTAAAAAATTCCAAATAGTTGAGTTTTGACATTTTCCCCTCCGATTGTATGCTTTTTACCTTGGCTCACAGTTACCTGATTTTCATAGCCTCTACGCTACTGCAGCATTACACAACTAGGTAAAATAAAAGGAAATATGTAGTGAAAATTGTTGCACTTTGAAGAGAATTAAAAATAAATAATGTATACAATTTCAGATTTTGAATTTTTAAGTGATTTTTAGCCATGAATAGGTATTGCTAACTTGATTGTAAAGCATAACATGTGAATGAATTCTATAGAAAAACTATATTTTGCTCGAAGAATTATAAATAAATACAATGCAAACCTATGGAGTCCATCTACAATAGGGGCAGCATTTCTTTGTACTGCCCTTGCTGCTCGTTTTGCCTTACTTAAAATATGCTTGGCAGTTTGCACCTTGTCATGCAAACCCAAAGGCAACTTGGAGGATGGAATTACTCAAGGCTTGGAAAGTTAATTTTTTAAAGTAACTAGTTCCAGTTCAAATTCTTTTATGTAAAATAGGAACTAGTTCTAGTTCAAGTTCCATTTTAGAAAAAGGAACTCGTTCCAGTTCAAATTCATCGAAAAGAACTTGCAAGTTCCTAAGAAGTTCCTTTTATATTATGCAACTGCATTTAGTTTGTCACACAGAATATGACATAATTTAGGACCAAAGTGAGACTATTTCTCTACATAAAATAAATATTATGATGTATTTGAGTCACCTGAAAACACTGCATAGGTTTTTACATGACTATTAATTGTTAAATTCATCTTCTTTTTACCAGGACAGTAAAACCATTTTTATTAATTCATTAATTGGCATTTAACACTAAAATCACTACAGAACTATGGCACAATTCAAAAGATATATATGGTATATATCAGCTGAAACTAGTAAGGAAACACTGAAATGGAAGTTACCTTAATGAGTTTAGTCAACCTAACACTCTTGTCGCAACAGACGCTTAAACACCCGTTGACATTCCCCAAACATAACATTTTTGTAAATAATCTCCTCCTAAAATAAAATCCCATTACGTTTTTTATTTTATCTCCGAACTCTGAATATTTTAAATTTCAACAAAACGTTGCAGTCTACTAAGTCATGTCGCTAATGTGAAACACGAATTGGAAAATGAGATGGGAGAGTCTGAGAAAAGAAAAACTTAAAGCCTGTTGTATCAACTTTAAACTAACAGACTGTTAGTTAACAGGGTGTTAGCTTATTCTCTTGTTAAAAACACAGTTTTGATTAATCATCTGTTTTTATTCCCTTGTTAGCTACCGGGTTGCTCAGAGTTTTAGTGGTGATTTACGTGCATGTTGACAAGTGTGCTACGTTTATATTTTTTCCATATTATTTATAAAATACGTACGAAAAATTAAAATCTTTACGAGTGAAAAGTGAAGTAATAATAACATTTTATAGCATTTTCAGCCTGTATTAGGCTATACTGGGAATTTCACTTAAGTCACAAGACAAGTACCCTGTACACTAAACTTAAAATTAATATTACTATCAAATTATATGACAAATTATAAAAACTAAGATTTTGAGTTCATCGTGTGATTATTTATGAGATATTATTTTGGGATTCTTGCTATTTCAGAAGATTGGAGGGCTTAACTTTTAGTTTATAGTCTTTCATGAGACTTGTTTCAAAACTCTTCACATGTTTGCTATCTACACTAATCAAACCTAACTCGTTGAATACTCGCCAAGCCAGTGTCATTTATTGCAGAATCCTTGTACGAACGACATGAAACTTGTTAACTCTGAATTGCTTAGAAATGATGTAAGTATCACGATCACGACGAAAGCCATTTGTAGGCCTATTTCAGGAAATACACTCACAAATATCAAGTCGCACTAGTTACGAAACTTCCGTGGAATTAAAAAACAACTAAGTTACTCAAATTGAAACCAGTACAAATATAAAACTGTAGCCCGTATGTTTTCCATTTGAGGGATAAATACGTAGAAACAGAACTGTGAAACAAGCTAATTCATTTGCATTAAAAATGCTTCTTCCAGTAAACAAAGCACGTAATTATTCACGAACATCACCAATCAACCAAAATTAAAAAAGTATCCACCACACTGAATTATAAAAGTCCCGAAATTCGAACTTCACTCTTCCAGATTCTTGTACATGCTCGAGAAGGCTACACAATTTGAGGTTACGAAAACGTATCAAAACATACTTAAGGCTGTTCAAGAAAGAAAAAAAAGTTGTTAAATTCCATATTCAGCAACTTCTGTACTTAAATCATGTGTAATATAATGATTTTAAACCAGAACCAATACATTAAAATAGGTTTTTATTACTTTTTATATACATTATCGTTATGAATTTATGGCTAGCAAAACAGAAAAAGTATTCATTTATGAACGAATTTTTTTTTAATTACCTTAAAATGTGCTTCTAATATGCCAAAGAAATTTTGTGAAGCTGCCAGCAGGCATTCTCAAGAGAAAACAAAAAATTCATTCAGCAAATTTTATATCGAAAACTAGCAGCAACTTGGATTGTCTAAAAAACCGAAACCGTTAGGTTAATGTCGAATATAACGGTTTTAACAATATCGCTATTATTCCTGATTACACAGACACCAAGTTTATAGCAATGCAAGCAGTCTACTCTTTGTAGTTGGTGACTGAAGTAACACGTGCAAGTCCCCGTCGACGAGGTGGCGAGGATTCGTCGAGAGACGTCGAGATACCGCGATAAGCTACCAGTAAGGTGGCGCCCCTCGCGGAGTTCGCTGCAACAACACGTGGGGTTTTGTGAGGTACGGTGGTTCGCTCGATACTTGAATTTTCGCGCGGGTTTTTTGGTAGATGCGGTGTAGTGGATTTCGCGGTTTTATTTGTTAGATGGGGTGTTGTATGGATACAGTTGGTGTAGTTAACAGTGATATTGAAAACTAGCGCGCGTTATATTCAACTTTTCTCGACATGGCAAAGTCTCGGCGACGGATACAATTTAGGCATAACTGATAACTGAAAAATATCCATATTTAAAATGTACATTTAATAACCAATCTTTTTTTGTGTAATAGAAAACAATTCAGTAAATTTGCTACGTTAAGTTGACATACTACGGTGTTGGAAAATTAAGCGCTCATTCGTAAAACATTAGTGTTCAGTCACGATAGACCTTCTATAATGTTTCATCTCATTATGTATGTATAAATTTAGTGCTGGGAATTTCAACTTGCAAAAGTGTGCATATACTTAGTGATGTCAATTTTGGGAATTATAATAAAATATATACAATGACAAGACACAGCTGAGACAGTTGACGTTTTTTTAAGTAACGCAGTAAAAAATTCGCCATGACAAATATCAAATACGTTAGGAAGTAAGTATTTTACTGTTCATTCTTCATTAACGACTGAACCCAGAACATTATCCTTTTGACATCATTACCAAGCGACGAAAATGAAAATGGGAGAACATAAAAGGGGGCAGAACGAAAGGTACAGACTATTCTGGGCTCCGAGCTAAGAAGTACCTACTACTCCGACATGATGAATAAACCTTACAAATAGTTGTTATAAAATTTAACAATGAAATATAATTGTGTTACAACTAATAGTTCTAATAATTATGTGAGCAAAAGCTAATTTGGTTTGCAGTGTATTAACAATATACAAACGCAATATTAAGTGAAGATTGTTTAACATTTAAACACGGTTGTGCAAAACGGAAATAATGGGTTAATTAGATATTATATTGCAACACATACTATTAAATATTTTCTTCACGTGAAATTGTTAATTTAACCCTGTAGTTTATAGCAGCGAGTATCAAAAGGAACAAGAGTTCGCTTAGTGCACCTAGTTTCTAGTATTTCGCCTAGCATAACATTTAGTGCTGTACAAGTTATACAGTATTGATTATAGAATTTGTGATCAATGTTTTATCTTTTAATATGCTCGGCTAGATATCTTACCTAATAAGTTTACACACATAACTTTTATAACTATTAACTTTTAAAAATTACAGTTTTCAACCAAGAAAAGTGTTGAATTTTATAATGTGTTTACATAGTTTCACTGCATTTCAGATTAGGGCGTTCCTAGTTATCTATAGTGAACTAAATATTTTTATATAATTTAGTGACACTTTTCTACTAACTAGTGTCAGGGTTTCTAAAGAAGCATGACAGTCAATTATTTTGAGGACTGTAAGGTCTGTCCGTGTCAATTTTTTTTATCAATTTTTCGCTGTTATATTATGATCTATTTTACCAAAATTAGCAGTGATTTACCTAACTTGCTGAGTGTTATTTCCACAGTCTGAACAAACGGAATTACTTAATACATTTGTGAATGTTAACTTATTCTGATGTTGAGTGAATGGAAGAGTAATACGTATTTGGAAATGAACACCAGCTCCGATATGGAACTCAATAAGTTTATCGTATAGGTGTATCTCATAATGTGAAATTTTTCAATCCAAATAGGTTTCTGTAAATTATAAATTCTAGAATCAATCATTAATGCCCGGCAATTCATTGTGCGGTGAACGGTTCAGTGTTGGTCTCACGTTTAGCAATAATTAAAGAACCAAAAAAATAAGATTCGCTCGGAGGATGAGCCAACGTCATGTCTCGGGAAGCCCCTCTGGGGCATAATGACAGCCTTATGTATTTCAGTTTCAAAATGCCTATGCACTTGGTGGAGCTTTTAAGCACGTATTTGTACATGTCGCGGGAACAAACTCATCTCAATACATGGGTTATTATTTTGAGTTTGTCGTTAGTCATCGAGACGAAATTGTATATAATTCCGGACATACGCGATTGCAGTGAAATTTCGTCCCAGAAATCCGCGAGATAGAGGAAGACAATAAAATAAATAAAAAACCAAGGCTAGTCTGCCACATAGACATGTATGAACAAAAAATCCATAAGGAATTATGTCAACTAAAAAATGAAAAAGGTAACAACAAAAATATATATCCGAATTGAATGAACACATGAAAAGCAATATAGAAAACTGAGGATACCACAGTTGCTTTCATTGCCTTCGTTTATTGTTCTCCATTATTTAACTTGTGGATTTTAGGAACGAAATTGCCCTGTAGTGGTGTATGTCTACAATTCTACATATTTGCATCCACTCCCATTGTAAATAAATTCAAATACGAAGTCATTGATACATGGTGATATCGATTTTTTTTTTTCGATCGTCTGGCAGAAAGTGTCATGTGAAGGAAAGGCGTTTTCTATGTCGTTATGGTGGCGGTCGTTCGAGCAAGTTCGGGGCTTAGATTACCTCTGCAGTACAGCAACGTAACAGAATAAATGGTGCTACTACTACTAGGCTATCCATTACATGTGTTTCGGGTAGAAAAAGTTAAATGAGTTCATCATTGAAAAATAAATGGTCTGTGGTTACACATTTATATTGTTTATTGGGCATAACCTATTATTCCGAACACATTTGCATGTAACAGTGTAAGACAGGTCATCGTTGAATTTGTGGGGGAAAAGAATAGCCATAGCTCTGCGATGGTGGAAAGTGGAATAGCTGTACTATTCCGTAAATAAGGGCGTTATGCTTAATACTTTTTTACAATAGTTGCACAATTATTTCTCATGTGTTATATGTTGCGCTGATCATTACGGACACAGGAGAAATTGTAATATTTGAATTAAAGATACATATGATAGATTATTTATACTTCGTTTTTCTTTCTGCGACTATCACCTTCACAGAAAACTGTAACGTTTGAAATAAATATGACTGTATCGTATATGAATTATATTTTGCGAAGTGGATTACAACTGAAACCAATGTCACATTTGAAGAAATATGTTTATGATAATTTTATTTATTTTCAAGCTAAGTATAGCTAAGGTGAATTCCACTACTGGTTAGGAAAATAGCTCAATGTTTTTAGTTTGGCAGTGGACGAATTCGTCCGCTAGGTTAGCTGGAATCGTTAAGGGGCTGCACTGACCAATCAGAGAATGGTTTGAATAATTTCAAATGTTTGAATAGTTTAAAAATGCGAGTAGATAACTCTGCAAATTAAATTTAAAAGGAAAAATAAGTAATCTCCAACTATCAGAAAAATTAAACTTAAAGATTTTTCATTTTACGTGTCCTAGATAAATGTAAGTTTAATATTGCCTCGCATTTTCTGGCCCCATTAGAGATAAGAGTGCAACTGGTGGCAGGGCTTGTCCCTTGCCAAAGTCGTCCATAACAAAACCCTTCAGCTTCCTAACCTGTAGTAGAATTAATCTTAGTACAGCCTGCAAGTATTTGTAGCAAAGTGGTAAGTGTACATGGTTAATCTAAATAAATGTATTAATTTGTTTTCAATTATTCGACGTACTATTTTTTTATTTCATAAAAATTCGTTAAATATTTGCATAAGATAATTAAAATGGTATAAAGTACGATAGTTTTTATGTGCCAATAAATACTTGGAAATTTCTATATCACGTGACTATTTTATCAGTAATGTTATTTGTATGTGAGTTAAATAAGTTAAATATATATTAGTTGTGTAAACTTGATGAGCTGTTGCTATTCTCTAAGAGAAGATGATATAATGCACAGTACGATTACATTGGTTCATAGAAACAAATGTTTAAATATAAATGACTGTCAAAAGAAAACTAAAAATAAGACAAGAAAATATAAATAAGCAGAGTATGCATAAGTCATCAGGATACATACACAACATGAAATTCCAAAACTGGAATCTTGTCAGATAAAATAAGGAACGAACATAAAATAAAAGAAATAACAAAAATATAAAAATAGCTAAGTTGACATGCGACACAACGATGAGACGAAACAAAAACGCAAACAGAAATACAGCAAACAACACAACGATGAGACTAAACAAAAAATAAATATGTCGGACACAAACAGAAAAAACAACAAACGACACAAATGATGAGACGAAACAAAACACAGAAGTTTTCCAAACAGTCAGTATTAACGACGTTTCGGGAAATCGAATCCGTTTCCGTCATCAGGTAGACACACAGGGTTCAGGAATACGAGTGTGACTGATGAGGATACTTTTTTTCCTATCCTAACTACTATGTTATGTGTGTGGCCCGGGGAAGGAGCGGGACTAAGTCCGTCTCAGGGCTGAGCCCCATACGCCTACTAGGGGGAAGTTTCATGCAGAGGAGGTATGCATCGCGGCAGAGAGTGATTGGGCAGACATGGCCGCAATTGGGGCCATGTCTACCTCCCTAAGTGTCCCTATAGCTAAGCCATAATCTAAGAAGAGAGAGGGGAAAACAGGCATAGTACCGTAAAAACCCTCTCAACAGAATAGGAGTGTAACCACTCAGCAGTTACATGCCTTAAAATTAAAAATGGCACTGGAAAAGTAGGAAGGTCCAGGTTGTTAGTAGAGTTGTGAAGTGAGAGTGGGGTTGGGGGGGGGGGGCGGGAACTGTATTTAATTTCTTTATATACCGTTTTCTTTCATTTAAGGAGGGCGCTGGTTTTAACCAGGGCACTGTGGGTAAGCACCGTACCCTGGTGGGGGACGAGGTTTTAAAGGCGCCTCGTCCTCCCGTATCTCCAGTAGATACCTGAAATACACTTAAAAATACACAAATTAGTACACTTAATTAGCTCACAGGCAAGCCTGATGAGCTAGTATTAAATTAAAATAAATAAATGAATTAAATAATACATTTAAACGACTAAAATATTACATTTTTATAAGTGCTTAGCACAGAAATATCTGTGCAAGCAGCTGCCCTCTGATTGGCTGTTTATGATTCTGCCGGCCAATAACAGCTTCAGCCAATCACAGGTCTCCGCCGTTCCGGACCGACAGAAAACACCTGAGCTAACTTACAGTTAGCAATTTCTATAATTTAAACGTGTTAAATTGTGGGTGTATAGTATAATAATAATTACCTAATTAAATAAAATATAGCAATGTAATTTCAACAGCGGCGCTGCCACTTGAGCCATAGGCTGTACAGTGTACATTATGCCGCATGTTGTGAAATACATAGAGCTTCGCAGTGTTGTTTTCATGGAGAAAATCTTGATATAGTGAAACGTATTACGAGTTACCCCAGGTTTCCCTTGTAAGTGTAACTTTGTGCTGCGCCTGCCATGCATACCCAAGGCCGGTACTGGGGCTGAAGGCTTCCAGACGAGCCCGAGCAGCATGACAGGTGGTGATGTCAGCCCTCGTCAGCACAAGTAAAAAGCTCCTAAAGCGGGTCGTGCAAGACCTGGCCTAGAGGGGGGTGGTGTGAGTGACTTATAATTATACCTTACTAATTATAGCATATTTAATTTTGGAACTGCTATTAACTAAATTACCAGCTAATTAATATACATTAGCTGCGCAAGCGTTAGGGTGTGCCGCGAGACAGTGTATTTCATGTCCCGGACCTAGCGAGTGTTTAGAAAACCGCAAGTAGGTCACGGGGCAGGGGCCCTGCGAGTGGCCGGGACTCCGGCCAATCACAGCGCCCGCTGGTTCCGGACCGATAAAACTAAGGAGGCCTATGCGCTAGAAGCGATTTTGCTCGCTTAAAACGCAGATTTTCTTCAGGATCGTAATCCCCAAGGCTAGCAATTAAAGGATTTTGATTATTATGGCTAGTAGCGTAAAATTGCTCTGCCATTTTGCAGAAAACGTCTTGCAGGAGCTCTTGTTTAAGCTCTGCATGCAAGTATCTTATGGTTGTGTACCTAGGTGCATCTGCTGCAATTCTTAGACATTAATTTTGCACCACTTGTAAAGTACGAGTGTGCGATTTTGCGCAATAAGCCCATGCTGGAGCTGCGTATGTTAAAATGGGGCGGATCATATTATAAATTAAAAGTTCGTTTTTCAGCTTAAGGCTGGAGTTACGATTTGTCATTGGATAAAGTGCCGACATGCGAGCATAAGCAAGGTTTCTCTTGCTTTCAATATGACTTCGCAATTTCAACCTTTTATCCAGTACTATACCTAAATATTTATCTTCGTTTTTATATGGTATTTCCCCGTTAAATAGAGTGAGGCGGGGAAGTTTGGCAGGAATGTGTCGGCGTGTGTAAACCACAGCTTCGCATTTGCCTACATTAATTTTAATTCGCCACAGGCGGAAATAATTTTCTAGTTCATTGAGCATTTCCTGGGCTCGCCAAAATGCGTTATCGGCACTTCTGGATCGCGTGTATATAACTGTATCGTCGGCATATGCACCTAAGTTCATGTTCCAATTAGGGGGCCGCTGAATATCACTAGTATATAAGTTATAAAGTACAGGGCCTAATATGCTGCTTTGGGGTACACCTACTATAATGTCTTTAAAATTTGAGGTCTCTCCGACAATAGTTACAGCAAAAGAGCGCCTTTCTAAGTAGGAGGCAATAAGTTTAGTATAACAGTAGGGGAAATGTTTTCATAATTTTATTGAGTAGTCCTGCATGAAATACCCTGCCAAATGCTTCCTCTACATCAAGAAAGACTGCTACTGAATATTGACAGCAGTTAAAAGTAGTGGTTATGTGTTCAGTCAGTCTGACTAACTGATGAACAGTAGAGTGCTTTTTTCTAAAGCCAAATTGCTCGTTAGGAAAAATATTCGCGTTTAGAATGTGAATATCGAGGCGGCGCAGCAGAACACATTCATGCACTTTTGAGAGCGTACTTAATAGGTTTATGGGGTGGTAATTTATTGGCAAGGTCTGATCCTTGCCTGGCTTAGGAAAAACAATAACATTGGTACGTTTCCAGGGCGTGGGGAAGAGCGCAAGTGTCATACTTGCATTTATACACTTAGCCAGAGCCTCTGGTGTAGACTGTGGCAGTTGTTTTAGCACTATAGCTTGTAGGGTATCGAACCCAGGTGCTTTGCGGGGCTTTATACGTTTAATTATACGTTTTACCTCGTCGGAATGCGTAAATTCAGGTTCGTCAGCTGAGGGCTGGCGAAGTCGCACTCGGAGGTCCCTATATATGCGAGCCACATGTACTGGGTCGCTGGGTTGGATGTTTGGTATAAAAACCGTTTCTAAGTGATTGGCTACAGCCTCAGCTTTTTGCTGGGGCGTGTAGGTAAAGCCTGTTGTGCCTTGAAGAGGCGGGATAGGGTTGCGCTTGTTTGTAAGCGCCTTTGTTAAGTGCCAAAGTCTATTATCTTTAGTGGTGAGGCGGGATAATATATTATTCCACTGGTCTGTTTGCCAGTGTATTGTTTCTAGATTAATTTGCTCTCTAAGTGCATTTATTTATGCTCTGAGTTGGCCTGCTCTACCTCGCGAGTAGCGCCTGCGCAGGCAATTTTTCTGTGTGATTAGCTGCCTTATGTTGGCTGGCAGCGAATCACAATGGGGCTTTGGGGTCTTTTCAGAAACAAATTGACTGGTACCTGTTTGGATTAACATTGTTATGTGGTCTCGCAGAGTCTAATTCGCCGGGAGTGCTAACAGGATATGGCAGATTAATTTCCTCGTCCAGGTACTCTTTAAAGGCTTCCCAGTTTGCGCATTTATAATCTTTAATTTTTCTAATTGGCCTTTCGCCTGTTTCCAGTTGGTCAAGTTTAAGTGGACAGGGTAGTGGTCCGAGGCCAATTTATGTTTTACTTCTAATGTAAAGGTCATATTAAGGCCTTTACATATTGCAATGCCTAAATTATCTGGCTGATGATTTGCCTGTATAGGTTCAAATGTTGTTTCATCGGGCGCAAGAATTAAGTAACTGTGCCTAGTTTGGTGATTAAATAACGTATTTCCATTGGCTGTCCGCGCCCTGCAGCCCCAGGTGGGGTGTTTTTCATTCAGGTCGCAGACAGCCAATAGAATGGGGGATATGTTTGTTAATTCATTCAAATCCGCGCGTGTAAGTGTGCGGCTAGGTGGACAATAAATTGAGTAGAGCGATACTTGTTGGCAGCCGAGCTTTAAATTAATACCCTCGGCTTCTAGTGTATTTAATTGAGGCTGTTTTGCTGCATGGCAGTTTATTGTGTTTTAAATTAAAATTAAAACACCGCCTCTTGCATTATTTTCTCTGTCCCTCCTAAAGCAAGAGTAACCTGGGACAGAGAAACGGTGTTGTGGACATAAATGTGTTTCATTATTGCCGCAATTTGTACCTGGTGGCGAGTCAAGTAATCTATCAGCTCCTGCTTCTTATTCCGGATGCCTGCTGCATTCCAGAACAAGATTTTGGCAATGGAGTGGGGCCTATTTGCAGGTCTGTTTTCCTGTCTAGGGGGTGGCATTGGTCTGGCCCATTTCTCTGGCCGACAAGGCAATGCCCATTGTGGCCTTGCACTTGTCTTCTAGTGCACTGTACGGATCCAGCCAGATCGCGAGCAGGTGGAACAGCTGTGTGCACAGCTGTCCCAATTCGGGGTCTTGCTGGACCTTGGGGGACTGAGCGAACTGCTGCTCAATTGTGCGGAACACAGAGGGCGTCACAGAGGCTGTGCTCTGTACGGGGGTCACATCCATAATGGCGTCCTGTTTTTTTTATCTGACGAGCCCCCATATCCCGCCACATCAGCGTGTACCCCGTCTCAGTCAGTGGGTACTCCGGCATGCATTAGTCACTAATAACGAAGGAGGTAGGGATTGAATGTGTCTCAAGGGTAGGCCTCATACACTTGGTTGGCTGTTAGTTGGAGAAGAGGAGACACGCATCGCGGCAGAGCAGGGTTGTCTAGAGAATATGGCCGCAATTGAGGCCATATTCACACCCCGAAGTGAGCAAGAGTATAGATGGGATGGGCACAGAAAAAACAGTACTATAGATTAGGGTACTGGGAAAAGCTGTGCGGCAAACACGCGCAGGGAAATTCTGCTTGTTAGTAATGGTAGGGTTCTGTAATAGAGGAATTGAATTAAGAAAAACATGCGTGAGAATTTGGGAAATGAGATGGCTGATGACATGAAATGGGATTGTCCGGCAGGCCCGGTCAATCAGAGTGGGAGCTCAGCAAGCTGAGGGTCGCCAATAGGGCTTGAGCGCCTCTGGCGATATTTGGGCAGTACTAGCGAAAAACTAGTCTGCCCATAGTAAAAACCTGAAACATAAATAAAGACAAAGATTAATAAGTACAATGAGCTGGCTCATAGGCAAGCCTTTGAGCTCGCTGATGATGGTAGGTATTAGCCTGAAACACATTAGTATAGTTATCTATAACTAAGTGATTTAGGTAATTGATTTTCAATTTTTTTTCCTAGCCTATCCTAACTACTAAGTTATGTGTGAGGCCCGGGGAAGGAGCGGGACTAAGTGCGTCTCAGGGCTGAGCCCCATACGCCTACTAGGGGGAAGTTTCATGTAGAGGAGGCATGCATCGCGGGAGAAAGGGATTCGGTAGACATGGCCACAATTGGGGTCATGTCTACCTCCCTAAGTGTACCTATAGCTAAGCCATAATCTAAGAAGAGGGAGAAAAAAAACCGGCATAGTACCGTAAAAACCCTCTCGACAGAATAGGAGTGTAACCACTCAGCAGTTACATGCATTAAAATTAAAAATGGCATTGGAAAAGTAGGAAGGTCCAGGTTGTTAGTAGAGTTGTGAAGTAAGAGTGGGGCTGGGGGGCGGGAACTGTATTAATTTTCTTTATTTTCCGTTTACTTTCATTTAGGGAGGGCGCTGGTTTTAACCAGGGCACTGTGGGTGAGCACAGTACCCTGGTGGAGGACGAGGTTTTAAAGGCGCCTCGTCCCCCCGTATCTAAAGAAGATATCTGAAACATACTTAAAAATACATAAATTAGTACACTTAACTAGCACACAGCCAAGCCTGATGAGCTAGCATTAAATTAAAATATATAAGCGACTAAAATAATATGTTAAAATTACTAAAATATTACGTTAAATGACTAAAATATTACGTTTTGAGGAATCGTGCTTAGCACAGAGACATCTGTGCAAGCAGGTGCCCTCTGATTGGCCATTAGTGATCCCGCCGACCAATCACAGCTTCAGCCAATCACAGGCCTCCGTCGTTCCGGACCGAAAGAAAACACCACAGCTAACATACAGCTAGCACTTTCTATAATTTAAGCGTGTTAAATTGTGAGTGTACAGTATAATAATAACTACCTAATTAAATAGATATAGCAATGTAATTTCAACAGCGGCGCTGCCATGTGAGCCATAGGCTGTACAGTGTATATTATGCCATTTGCTGTGAAATACATAGTGCTTCGTAGTGTTGTTTTCGTGGAGAAAATCTTGATATAGGAAATAAATTACGTGTTATCCCAGGTTTCCCTTGTAAGTGTAAGTAGTAAGATTAAGCCGGTTCTGGCACAAGGAGCCGGAGTGTGGCACCCGCCCGAGTGTGGCACCACCCGCCATGTTGTGACGTCACGGCCCCCGGCCGCCATGTTGGATGACCTTGACCTTTAACCTTGACCTTGACCTTTCACCTCGACATTGACCTTGAGTGTCAAATTACCAAAATTTACCAAAATTTCGAAAATTTCAAAAAATTTCCAAAAATTCCAAATTTTCAAAACATTTCAAAATTTCAAAAAAATCCAAAAAAAAAATATTACCTCCATTTTGTTTCCGGTCACCATATTGTTTCCGGCCGCCATCTTGGTGTTTCTTACAAAAATTTTTCGATTTCACATTCCATTATAACCCCACATGTATTTAATAAATATAATTTTTTATAAAAAAACTTTTCAATAAAATTATTTTTAGTAAAAACTTTTTTAATAAAAAAACTATTTAATAAAAAACTTTTTATATAAAAATCATTTAATTAAATCAAATACCGACATGTATTACCCGGACGAGCTCCATCGACACACTGACGCCCCCCACCACTTTTTACATGTATATATTAACCAATACCCCCTCCCCCTTCCCCTATCCAGTACTTTATTTTAATTGGCTGTTAGTCACGTGATGAATTCCCCCCTACTTTCCCCTCTCACCGACTCTCATGTTATAACTCGCTCAAACTACTACACC
>PNEQ01056504.1:0-49715 GCA_003012365.1 Medauroidea extradentata
GTGCCAGCGCCTTCACCCTTCCTTACTGGTGGCGTCTGTTTTCTTTCTTCCCTTGTGCCAGCGCCTTCATCCTTGCCTACTAGTGGCGTCTGTTTTCTTTCTTCCCTCGTGCCAGCGCCTTCACCCTTGCATACTGGTGGCGTCTGTTTTCTTTCTTCCCTTGTGCCAGCGCCTTCATCCTTGCCTACTAGTGGCGTCGGTCTTCTTTCTCCTCTCATGTCAGAGCATTCATCCTTGCCTACTGGTTGCGTCTGTTCACTTTCTCCCCTTTTGCGAGCGCCTTCATCTTTGCCTACTGGTGAAGTCTGGTGTCTTTCTCCCCTCCTGATTACAGGTAGCCTCGGTTCGCTTTCACCCCTCGTGCCATCTCTCTCACCCTTGACTACTGGTAGTGCCCGGTCACTTTTTCCCCTTGTACTAGCGCCTTTGCCTTTATCTACTGATGGTGTTTGGTCTTATTTTCTCTCGTGCCAGCATTACTTCTGCTTGGTTATTGACGTTATCCGTTTGTTTTGTCTTTTCGTTCTAGTGCCTTGTTCTGGCAACATTTTCGCGGGTTTGCTGTTCTCCTTAGACCTGTGGATCTTAAATTATTTAATGCTGCCTTCTGGTAGTGTTTGTTTCTTCTACATATTGTCTCCCTTTGCTAATCTAGTGGCCATGCCTAAAGGCTGACTCCCGTAACATTAAGTGTTTGTCTACTGACTGTATAGGTGAGCTTTTTCTCTTACTTTGAAGTGTCGTTTGTATTTTGATGACAACCCGCTTTAGTGTGTCAAAAATTCGTTTTATTTCTGCTATAACTACTAGTCGACAAGTGAACATTTTAAACTTAGTATATGTCAACAAAATAACAAATCTTGGTTTCGTCTAAACTGATTGATTTTTCTAATGCGTAAAATAATAAATGCACTTTATACGCTGAATACACTGTAAAAAAATTTTGTACTTTTACAAAGAAAAGCCTTGGAAACCAAGTTGCCAAAGAAATTCCTTGTAAAACGGCAATGGTTATCCTTGTAACAAAATACAACGGATAGCTTTGTAAAATTACAAGGACTAGCCTTGTAGCTGTATTTTCAATAAGGAAAATAATAAATTTAAATGTTCATTGTACTTTATAAATAACACTTAACTTATTTATCAAATGAATTTTGAATAAAGGAAATATATAAGAGATTGTTTTGAAACAATTAAAAAAAATTTCGGGAGGTACTAAGTTTCGAACCACGCTCCTTACCCCTAGACCACTGTGACTTACATATTATGTAGTCTATATTTATTTGTATACATTCAATGAATTGTTCAGTAATAATTCTTCCTTTTAAAGCACATTATTAACATAAATATTCACTTAATTCCAGAAAAATACTTTTCAGAGGTTGTGATCTTTGCATAAGTAATTTCCGGCGAACTTAACGATTTTTGTGGACTACCACACATTTTTTATGTGTTTTTTTGCAAACAAAATCCTTTTAACATTATAAACTAATAATTTTGCAAGGGATATTTTCAACATTTACAAAATTTTGTACAACTACGAAGAAGTGCCTTGTCATATTTTACAAAATAATTTACAGTGCAGGAACTGTCGGTATAGATACAAGGAATTCCTTTGTAGTATTACAAAGTTTACCTTTGTAACTTCATAAACTAATGATTTTACAAGGGTATTCCTTGTACGTTTACAAGGATTTGTAAAGGTACAAAGAATATCCTTGTAAATTTTACAAAATTTTTTTAGAATGTAATGTTGAAAACAGTTTACTGTGAAATTATGTTAAATTTGCACTTGTAAGTGGTTCAGTGCTTGTGGTTGCACAGTGCTCATTAAATTGTTTAACACATTTTAAGTTTCTTAATGTGTTTTAAATATTTTAAATTAGTTTGTGTATTAAGTTTCTACAGCATATTTAGCAACTGTATAAGATACGGTATTAAAATTTATGTTTTTTTTTCTTATGGAAATGAAGGAGCTGCATACTAGTCATGCCTTGCGGTACACAGTGAAGAAATGAAAATCCACTACGTGTTCTCGCCTTCAGGCATGGTCACTAGATATATGAGATACAGGCTGGAGTGAAGGTTGGGTCGGCTGCTCGACCGTCCGGCCCGAAGAATGGATGAGGTAGAGGTGAAATAATCGTGGAGCAGCGACGGAATATATATGAGGTAGGGGAAACTGGAGTCTCCCGAGGAAACCCGCCAGCCAACGGCAACGTTCACCACATTTCCCACATGCGAAAAATCTTGGACCGAATCCACCGGGAATCGAACTCAGAATGCCAATGTGGGAGGCGACATGACTAAACCTCGACCGCCACGGCTCCTCTTGTGTGACATAGTACCAAATTCAAGTTAATGTTTACGTATATTAAAAAAATTAAACCATGTTATCACAACAATCAAATTTTTCTTGCAAATGATAATTTAAATCTAGGTTAAATACCATGTTTGCATTTTCTCTCTCGCGGGTTATATAATATTTAACACGCATTCTATAGCAGGCGTTCTGAAATAAATCCCTCATTAATGCCGTTGCAGCTGTCAGTTTTGTTGTCAGGACTTGTAACTTCAAGCAGGTTACTACATTGACTCCTCTACCAGGCATCATGCGCTCTTTGACAAATTTTCTGATTGTTACGGACCAATGCTCTTGTCCTGAATGTTTTTATCTCTAAACGTTTAAATTCATTGGGATTTTTCAAATACTTTACTTATCTGCGTTATTTTAGCTTAGTTTTTCGTACTTTCAGCAAAGCGAGCTGGTACTTTCTAGATTATGTGATTACAATAGTTCAAAATTTTTTGAATACTATTAACATAACATTTGTATTCATGCATGTAATAATTTAAAATAACTTTAATGAATTAGTGTTGTGCCAAATGATCGTCACCCTAGTTAATAAACAGTTGTAGCCATAATTTATAATAAAATATCATAAATAACAAATACAAATTGAGTGAGCGATTTTTAGTCAACTCTTAACATCGAGATCCTTAGCGCTGGTGAGGGGTGACATGAGGTGAGAATGGAGCAGCGTCGGAATGAAGGGTTGGGGGAAACTGGAGTTCCCCGAGAAAATCTGCTGACCAACGCCATCGTCCGGCACAATACCCACATGCGAAAATCCGGGGATCTTCCCCGCTGGGAATCGAAATCGGAGTACCTAGGTGGAAGGCGAATGGTCTGACCATTCGGCCACCGCGAACATACAAGCATAAAAATGAACCTGTCATGCGAATAATTCGTTCTTATCGGCACCATGGCGCGATGCCGATGATGCCACTTTCATAAAGCCAGGTTCAATATGTAATTTTATTTACAATAATAGTATATGTTGTGTCTCAGTGGAGATAGCTGGTGCACTGGAACCATCATTCACCCCCCCCCCTCTAGCATACATTATACAACCCCCCTAGCTGCCAGCGAAATGGATAGAGAGACAAACTGTTGTATTTTAAACACAAATGTTTAGTAGTAACTGCAATATAATGCATTGTAGGATTAAGGGAACAACTAGGATACTTTCCGAGTGTAACAGAATGTAAGTGGAATTAAAAAAGTAATAAATACTGCAACTTCGGGAAATTACTTTCCTCGAGGGGCGGGGCCATCTTTTCCAAGATTTATCCTGACTAGCATCTAAACTAAAGTCAGCAAAGTAATAAAACGTACTTCACACAAATATAAAAAAAATAGATTTAATAAATGTGTAAACTCCCCCTTTAAAGTTTTGTACTGTCATGTATTTATTTCTTCCTCAAAGCAGCATAACCTAATATGGATCTATACCGTAATAATTCCTTAAATTTGAGTGTCGAAACACTGTAACGTTTATTAAGTAATTCAGATTTGTTAAAAACGTGTTAATATACGTTAAAGAGAGACACACTTTGATTTCACAGTGTAGTATTTAAAGTGTCGGTCATTTTACTAAAATTATAAAATATCACAAAGTGATTATATATAATATCAAGATCAAAGGTTATTCCCGAAAACCTAGGAACCAAATACAGTGACCTTATTTCCTCTTTACGTGTTTACGATTTACCAAGTATGAAGTGGCACGAGGTGAGATAGTGTTGACATAGCGTACTTTAATATTTGCAAGAAAAAATGATAAGGCTCTTGGATAGTTCATGACTGATTTTCATTTAGGATATGTATAAACTTGGAAAGTAGCATCTAAATTTCTTGGTTAACGGCTCAGGGTCTATGTAGTAGGTTTATTTTCTGTTTAAGTTTCTTCAATGCCTGTGCTTCCGCAGACCAATCCGAACGTGATCGCGTGTGGTTGCACAAATATAACCATAATCATCAAAAATGACGAACTAGTATAAATAAATGCGAATTGTTAATATGAACTTAGAACTAGTTGGAGTTTACAGACTTCGCTAGATCCTCGCAAGACTTGCAATTTGAAGAAGATTATCTTCTGCTATCCGTTGTTCTAGATAGTGAAGAAGTATATTACGAAAAAATACAAACATTTTAGTAGACAAAAATTTAAATCGACAAACAACGACAGGTTAAAACGAAGACAGACATATTTTTAAAACTCATATTTCACTGTAGGGCAGTGTTTTGCGAGGATGAAATACTATAAGAAATATGATTTTTTAATTACATACGTAGATGTAACAGAATGCAGTGTATAAGTATAAAATTATCAAATGAACTACATTTGTAGAAACTATATGAATTGTTACGTTTTAAGATTACCAGTCTCTTTAATTATAATGATTTATTATTTCACATACAATGTTTGTTGTTCGTTAGAACGTAATTATTAATGCTTAAACTTAAAGGAAAATTAATTTTATATTTGTGTCGGTGGTGTAATTAGTTGCAATGACAGTTTTTTCTGACTATATGTAGGGCAAATTGCACGAATTTAATCACGTGTTATTTACTATCGTGATCGAGCACGTCGTGTGCGTATAACTTACAACAAAGTGAGCACGTATGAATACTAAAGTCGTTATTTTATAATTACATGCCAATATAACAGAAATATTTCAAACTTAAATTTCGTACCCTATACATAATGTATAATTTACATAGTTACAGTTTCCTACTTTTTCGTTTAACCGTGAATTGTATTCGATGTGATAGGGATCAGAAGTTGGGCGATTGCCTATTTCACTTATGCATGTCTGCTGAGAATTTATTCGCCTACGTTTTAAGATATTTGACATCTACATCTATATTTTAACGAGCCAAACTTTATAGTAGTTTAGCTTGCGAAATTGTTGACATTTTATCAATGAACTCTGTGTACAAACAAATATTTGAACTTGAAGCATCGGAAGAAAACATCGAGGGAGCGAAGAAGAAAAATTAAAGAGGTGCTATACTGGAACCCATCTTATATAAATTTAATTTCCAAATATTTTTATAATGATTTCTCGTACATATTACCTACTATTGTACTAAATAGGTGGGTTTAACTATTATAGATAGCAGTTTTCTTAACAGCCGACTATACAATTAAACATTGTACAGACATAGGCTAATGTGAAAAAACACGTGTAAACGATTATATTTACATGCAGCGGAAATATACGAACTGGCTGAGTATGAATTAAGCAGGGCTTTCAAAAATCCTCACTTCATCCCGAACCACCGATGTACATGGTTGAGAAGTAGCTTCCTGTCTAGAAAGCAGAGCATGCCATGGCAGGAAGTGGCTTCTAGTTAAGCCCATCATCTGCTCCTAGAGCTCAAGCCTGTCAGCAGGAAGTATTTGGCGGATTAAGATCGTGGCTACTGTGTAGGTCTATACACGTGAAGCATGCCCTCGTCTTCGAGAATATTCAGAACGGAAATTCGCCAACGGACAAAGCAAATTAATATTAATACACGTAGCCAAATGACATTACGGTGAAAAACAGGAAGCAAAACATATTTCAAATCATTGTAAATATCTTTTGAGACCAGGATCTTCTTCAGTTTGAATTAAATATTTCGAAAGCTGTAAAAAGATACGGTGCGTTAAAAATTAACTGCATATAGAATAAAATAAAACAAATGTAAATAAAATTATGGTTATTTTATTAATACAATAAATATTAGGTAATATCTGCCGGTGTATAAACACGTGTATAGTTTTTCAGAAAAGTACCTTACTTTAACTGTATTAAATAATAAATATCATCTTAAAACAGCAATAATCAATGAAAACATTCCAGATAATGAATGACATGAATAATACTTACACATATTTTTATAAATTATTTGACTGCCATACCGGACATACTGGAAAATAAATAAACATGTAAATATGGGTAAAATTAAATATTACGTGTATATATAACATATGTTTACATACACACACACAAACACTAACATACCCACCTCTTACTACTGCTTCATTAATTTATATGCTAATTCCTCAAGATTTTTTGAAAATTGCGCTATTATTTTGGAAATGTTATGTTTATTATTTGAGTTTCTCCTGTTGTGAAAAAACAAGTTGTATTTTCTGACAATTTTTTAGCTTACATACAGATGTAACGAGTTAAAAGTGTGTTTTTCTGTACGAGTATGACGTTTAAAAAATTGCGTATATCATCGATATACAAAAAAAAAAAAGGAAAATAAGTTCAAATAGTTTGTAACACTGCAGTAA
The DNA here is from genome assembly GCA_003012365.1 of Medauroidea extradentata. NCBI lineage: Eukaryota > Metazoa > Arthropoda > Insecta > Phasmatodea > Phasmatidae > Medauroidea > Medauroidea extradentata. Next base: position 6,636 of record PNEQ01056504.1, read on the forward strand.
TTTGATGTTTGCAAACCTTAAAAAAATATTACACCTGTAACCATTTCGTTTAGTGTGACTTATGGATATTTTCCGCAATTTAGTTGAATGATTATGGTTGGGATGTTGAAGTATTGTTGTAAGTGCTGGATACAAGTTAGTTAAGAACGAGCTGAACGTGCTGCAGTTTGCGAATGTGTCATGCACTTTGCCTCATTACACGTGCTTATATAAACCCGCGTAAGCAGACGTGAACGTCTCAATAACCGCTTTTCATACGCGTCTCTCTTACAAAGCGCGCTGTATACGCTTATTTTTTTTTTCAAAAGTTTGTAACACGTTTCAACCTTATTGGTGGGTAGTTTTTCGAAAACATGCCGCCTTTGTACTCTGCAGTCCTTTGGTTTACCCAGGAACGATCCAATGATGGCTTCGTTTATTTATTTCACTGAGAGCGTCTATCTCAGGTTACTTATGAGTGTTCCTTCTTCTGCTGAAGACGCTAGCAAGTTGGGATAAGATGCGTCTTCGTTTGAGACTACACTTTCGTTTGAATTCAAAAGCAGACTATGTCTAAATGGCGGAATATATGTCTAACGTACTCATTATATAACCATTTTATTATTATCTAAATAATGTTCAAATAATATAATGAGAATTTAATCATTGTTTTAAATTACGTGTCAATTATTGAATTGACCGTAAATGTATGTTTCATAAATGCTTCAAATATAATGGTTCTGTTTTTATAACTAGTCAGAGTTAATCAGGAAGGGAATAAATGCATATTATTATTTCCGAGATACAGAAAGATAAGCAGAACTTTAATATAATAACTTCCCCACATTGTGAACTCAAACAAACTACTGAGTTTGTTAAGATGTTTCAACACTGTTAAAAAAAAATCCGTAAAATCATGGAAAAAGTACTCGCTAAAAGTTATCCGGATTTTTTCCTCAATTTACGGACACTTCATTTTCTACTGCAACATAGTGTCCGTAAATGTACGGAAAATCAACTACAAATAACGGGAACTTAATTTCTGTTTATTACGTAAGTTCTGTAAAAGTACGGAGCATTAACTAAACATATCGGAAACTTAATCCCTGTGTGTTACAAAATTTCCATAAATGTACGGAAGACTAAGTTAAATTAACGGAAACTTATTTCTTATTTACAACAGATGTTTCGTAAATAAACGGAACATTGCGCCTTATTTAACGGAAATTTAATAATAGTAAATTACAAATCTTCCGTTAATATGAGGAACATATAGGCCTATTTTACGGAAACCTACAACAAATACAAATTGAATTTTTCCGTTTGATCGGAGTATGTGTATTTCTGTAGAAACAATGTCATTAGTAAGGAACAGAAATTCCATTTATAAGCACAAAGAAAATTGTCGATGCAATGATCCTCAACGCCTAATGTTTTTGTAAGGTTGCTTAAAGTCTGAATGCAAAAAATACATGAATCATTTTCATAATTAATGTTTTTACAGTGACAGGTTGATTTTCCTCGATGGAAAAATCATGTGGATTAGGCTAATCAGTAAACTAACAAAAGTTTCTGTAGCAAAATAATTTTCAAAATCAAGAATAGAAAATTTAGCATACACTGTAAAAGCAATTTTTTACTATGATACTGTTTCCAGATATTTGCTCCTTTTAAAGCCTGAAAAAGGTTAATTAAGACATTAAAATAGCTTAAATATGCTAGGCTGCAACCTAAAGAAAATATTGTCTGTATTTAGTAGGTGTTCACAAGTTTTCCTTTACATATGGACTACCACAGGTTTTCATTTACAAGTAGACTACATCATGTAACTTACCAGAAACTTATTGTGATCAGTTTAATATTGCCCCTAGTGGTTTACTGTACTGTTTCTACAAAAGAAAAGTGATATTTTCCTACAATTCACTCATTTTCGACTACAAATAAACATTCTGAGTAGTTCATATATAAATTCAGAGCTACAATACAATGCTTCTTCCAAATTATTAGTGTAATTTATTTTTTTCAAAAATATTAATTTATGTCACTGACAGATAATTTCACTAATCTTTAACATACAGCTAAAAAAAAAAAAAAAAAAATCGACTGACAGTGGAAAAATAGATTATTTACACTATTTTTATCTGAAGTTTAAGGGGAATGGAGTGCCAAAGCAGTGAATTTTCACAATTTTCGATATAACTTTTCTCCCTGCCTTATTACAGAAAATCAAGGCTCGACAATTTGTAGATTACACGTTTGTACACCTTCTTACTTTGATACATAGTCACATACTTTCTTATTCTTGGAGCACTGATGGCAAATAGAAAAAAATGTATCTTTTTCCTTTCTGCCATCACTGCTCCAAAAATAACACAGTCTGAAACAATGCAATAATGTAATAAGTTGTACAAAAGTATAATTTCCGGTTTGTCGATGCTTGATTTTCGATAATAAACGAGGGAAAAAAGTTATGTCGAAAATTGTGAAAATTCACTGTTTTCGCGCTCCATCCACCTTAACAATTATATTTTCACAACATTCAATAATTTCTTGGTAAAGATATATAGTATTTTTATTCAACTAATTCATTATAGAAATAACACACAACACACACTTCATTTCAAAGAATATTTATTGGCTCGACACGTACAGGCAATGCACACTTTTTCAATATTATCTTTAAAGCATCTTTTTTGTCACTAATTCTTGTATGTAAGAAAAAATATTTACACGACAAAAAAAAGAACCATTAATGATGTAGTATATTAAACAGTTCTGCTATTTCTTCCATTCAGTATACAGCATGCTGACTGCATGGAATCCTTGGATTTTCTACATGTTGTTCTTTCTTGAAATGTGAATATGAAACATTCCAGTATATGTATGCATGAACATTTTTATGTTATCAATACCACAGTCACATTTACAATGACGTTAAAAACCATACAAAAAGCCTCCAATATAAATATGACAAAATTTTGTACCTAAAATGAGAAATATAATTTCACACAAATTTACAACTATATGAGAGTGGTCTGATTTAGCCAATTTTGACTGGCTACACAAACCCATTAAATAAGCGTACCCTATGGAAAATTTAATTTTGTAACAAATAACATGGAAAGCAAAAAAGAACACAACAAACAAAATGAAAAAAAAAAAAACCCTACACCCCCCCCCCTCCTTAAGTCCACCCCGCTAATGGTGTTAGTGTACCAACTTTTTCTTAGATTTACATGAAACATCTCAATGTAAGAGTAGGAATACAGGGAAATATATTTTTTTGATGACTTAAATGCAGTTACTTGCGACAATACAACAATACAGATGTAAGTAGATGCACAGAAAAGCTAAACATAACTAAGAAAAAGATAAATGCTGAAAATGTCCACAAATAACTGATTCACATAGGCAGTGTGTGTAAAATGTGTTCACCTACATGAACTTATTGTTGTTTTAACCTTCTCAATATTCAACAAATTAGACTTACACATGATTGTTATTCAGTTACCACTACTTTGCATTCCACTGAAGCATGAAGTCCAATTCTGTAGTATTAATGTTACATAATTTGTGTATGCTAACAGTTTTATACCCAAATCATAGTGTAATGATAATATTAATTGCATGAGGGTGTGCCCAAAATCACAAAAGTAAAAGGAAAATTCTGGTTAACTCTCTACACGTGTCAGTGTGAGCATGCACATGAGTCAGCCATGCCCAGTGTGTGTGTGTGTGTGTGTGTGTGTGTGTGTGTGTGTGTGTGTGTGTGTGTGTGTGTGTGTAGTTTTATAATAATATCATATTTTGCTTAAAACTACAGATCACGTGTATGATGATTAAAGATAAAGGCAGCTCTGGACAAAGTAAACATTTTTAAAGTCCAATTCAATTTCCATTTTCAACCAGTTCATATCTACACTCTATATGTACAAAAAACATTGCCATGCACTTCTATTTACACAGGCTTGTACAATGTATACATCGAAATTCCATCACTCCGATAAACATTATCAACTTATTTCATACACAAGTGATCAATAATAGCCGTCATGAACAGCATAGCTGCCAACCTCAAGGATTCAGAAATAGTACAATCTTTAAACTGAGTAAAATTTTACGTCAACAAAGATGCGGCATTTCACATACTGTGTATGTAAATATCATTGAACTAAACTTCTTTAGCTATTTTTTAAATAAAATACTACAATGTTAACATTTCAAGTTGTTGCATTCATAATATATTTAGAACATGCTGAATAATTAATCATATAATATAATTAGCGGAAAATTTTTACTTCTATTTGTGTGTTGTGAATGGCTAATATTAGTACATAGCCTTCCTATTATAAAAAAACAAACTTAACAGGAAAATTACTGAATGTATTTTATAGTAGGATTGTAGGCCTACTCTGCTATAGCAACATAAATATTGCTCATATAATTGTACTGTCTATAAGAAATATGTAGAAACCTAGTTGATAGTTTTGGTTTTTGCAAGTTTACAAACACAATCTAATTTAGTACACCAATTGATAGGCCCCTACTTTACGATTTATGGTAACACAGATTTTTATTTCTCTTTCACAATTCCATAAATGAACAAAAACTATTCTTACGGAGTGCAGGTTAGCTATTTTAGTCACACTTTGCACATTTAACCCCCATTCTCCGACACTGCAAATACTATGGAATTGAGAAATACACTGTACATCATTGAACGTGCATAAGTGAGATAATTTTATCTCTTAAACAATATTAATGCCACATACTTTTAATTTCCAAACAGTTCTAAACATCCGCATGGTTTGGCGTCTGTATAGAAACGTCATTGTAAAAACTGCAATGATGTATTTCCCAAACATAAAAGTTGTTATATTACAACGATTGCACGACTGTAAAATACGCGGTAGTCGAAACAGCAAGCACCCGCACTGAAATATCCCCGCCACAATAACAAAATTATAAATTTAAGCGTGGAAAAAAAACATGTTAACAAACACACCACCCAACGACAACAACGTGCGCTTCCATATTTGCTGGAAAAAATAAATCTCAACGATGGTTTCTTTCACTTTGCACTGAACAATGACTACATGGAAACGGTAACACTGGAAAGACATTTCAAATTAAACCCGTCTTACAAACTGTTTTGCGCGTGTCATGGCGGCCAATTAGCCAGGCAAACAACTACCATAGATCGTGTATGTTCTGCAAAGTTCGGGTTACGTTCGTACAATGCGTGGCTAATGATACTTCGTAGTGAAAAATGTGGTACAGTGGCTATAAATGAAGCAAGCTAATTCTCAAAACTACAGTATTAAGAGTTTTGTTTACAAATGTCTACGACACTGTACTATGTCAGTTGAGTACGATCTACGTACCACTTGTTCGATACCAAAATTATGGGATTTCAGCACCAGATATTTTTTTTTTTTATGAATTGACCAAATAGAAAAAAATTAGAAAAAGCTTGAAAATCATATAATAATTTACGTAACTCGTACAATCGTACAATAGGGCACAAAATCGTACATTGTACAGGAGAATCAAACAAGTTGGCAGCTATGCAACAGTATGTTACGCAAAGTAACTTCTATAAAACGCATATTTCTGTTCATCAGCTCTCCAATATATGCACTGCAGTCCATGTCTTCCCCCAAAAAATATGTTTGTGCATGATTTGTAAGTAAAATGTCGACAATTTTGCAGCCAAGCTCATCAAAATGTATGCAATATAGTAGAAGTTTCAAACAATAGCATACGCCTTTAAAACTATTGCTATTAACACTTATACAAACATATTGTGTGTGAAGTTGGTATGCATGTATCTTTAGTTACATATAATCTTGATATTATTACATTGCTAAACAAACATTCTGGGAACTATAAATACGGAATGTGGCAATAACGCCTTAAATGGAAAAAAAAATTAGACATTTTATTTTAAAAATGGAATTTGGTTACTGTCGGTTCTCATTTTTAAAAGGTGAGATACAGTTCGCAGTTAGTTTTATTATATGCTATAGGCCTACTGCAAGTTCAATTACAACTATGACACACACACAAAAATGTGTCCCTTTGTTTCACATCATTTCGAAAAACAAAATTGCCAGTGCTACTAGTGAAACCACATGCACAATACATTTCAACTTATGCTCGAACAATAACGATAACGTTCGGACAAGGTGTTTAATAATAAGTACAGTAATTCAAAATACAAAGTTCGGCAGCTATATAAACTGTCTGTAGAATTTCTTTAAATTAATATAATCTTACTATTGTATGAGTAAATGTTCTATTCTGATACTCAGTGTTTGAAACGATGAAAATATTTTATATTATACAACGTACAACCTACTTTGAATACAATGTGATACGGCGAAATTTTCTAACACTCTCTCTAGGTGAAATTTAACATTTGTACAAGTTTTATAGGTATTTGCGTGTGAGGTTAGTACGAACTGACAAAGATTGGTAAAGTTTCTTAATTATATAAAATGCAAATGTGTAAGTTTCATTTGACTTAGATTCAGGACTGCTCAGTTTAGATGTAAAAATATGTGGAACTACAACTGATAATTCAGTATCACTCATACAAGAGTAAGGCAACCATTCTTAATGTAGAATTACGAGCAGTGATTTATTTTTCAAAAATATATTTAAAAAATACTTATTTTATCACAGACCACTTACAAAAGTTAAAGGTGTTACAGTGAAATCATTGTTACAAACAACAGTGTTTGAAACTGTAATGTCGCACACTAAGTTACTGCTCTCCACTCAATTGACACAACACAGACAAGCTCAACCTATAATTATATTTGAATATTTTGCACTACGTCTAAAGGTACAAAAAAACAGCCGGTGTACGTGTGTCCTACGAGTGTACAATAAACACCCAGTTTTCTTTAGAACATTTTTGCAAAAAAAAATGTGAAACACTCTTCTGCATTTTGTAGTGCCAATAGTTTTCAATGTTTGTTTCACTAACCATGAATGCATGGTGTTTTTACTGTACCACCCTGTAATATGCACAATGGATCAGTGTTTGTATCTTTGACTGCCTACGCATGTGCTCCCCAAACTGACATTACCTCTAATGGGAATTTTAACAATTGAGAAGTGCACAGATATCACCTGCACACTCCAATGTATCACTGAAACAATTACTGCTTTCACTCTTAGTTACAGCACTGGATGTCTACACAGTGCAAGAATGAAATTTCTCTCATTATTCTCCGATATAAAACAACAAAAAAATGTATTTTTTTTACAAAAAAGAGAACAAACAATTTAGAAATTAATTTCCCAGTAAGGATAAAGATTTCAAGTCCTGACATTTTCTTTAAATACGCAACACAGCACATAGACTATGTTTAAAAAACATATATTTCAGTGTGTTTTATTGACACTTTAATCCCAGTGTGGTGGCGGGATAGAATACCACCACAGCCAACCTGTGCTTGTCGTCAGAGGCGACTAATCGGGGTGCGGTCGTGACCTGAAACTTCTCAAGACCTTTGTCTCATTTTCCTCCTTCACCTTCACCTTCACCGCTGGGCCAGCTCGACTTGTGCAAAGATTGTCGCCCTGTTATCACGTGCACCCAACATTTGGCAGAACTAATAGTTCGAAAAACACTGTGTGTGTTACAAGGGTGTTTACAGTATTATTTTCACTGTATGTACAATTTATTTATTGACATTAGGTTCTACAAACAGACTCATTCCTTCTAAAACATTAAAAAATGAGAACGTAACAACACTTGGAAAAAATTTGCAACTGCATCACACTTATGTGTTCCAAACGATAAAGTAATGTGCAAAATCGTGAACACACAAAATTATTGGATGTAACAAAACAGTTTACTCACACATACTGTTTTGCATGTGTACACCTATGTGATACATCTATCTAAGGACAAAGAGAAAGAACATTTTTCACTAACTCAATAGACAGGTTTGAAATATAGGCATTACCAGCCATCTAAGTCGGACATAGGCCTATGTGTTTCTTAAAGCATTTTTGTTTAGATGTGACCTTTTCACGAGCAAAGTTTTTAGCATGCTGTAAGTATTCTACACAGTTTTGTCAGTATCATACACTGCACTGAAACATAATGACAACACACAGAACCATAGTGCTGACAGAATTTTGTGCAGTAATATTTACAAGAAGGAAACAATTTAAAACAGTTTCATTTAAAAAAGTGAATTTAAATAAAATAAAAGATGGCAGCAAGATGAGAATCATGTTACGCCAACTATTTAAGGGCGCTTCCTGCCTTGCAGCCCTTGCGAGAGGAAGGATACTGACTTACAAGACATACTAGCTATATTAGTCAGGTGGGGCTTGGTAACCTTTCAAGATATCTATTTTGGACAAAACTATTTTCTGCACTGAAAGTAGGAAAACATTGCAATAGGAATGAAAATGTGGAAAGACACTTATGAGTAGGTGCTTTATAAAATTTTAGGACAAGATAATATTTAAATATTTGATCATGGTTTTCAGGATATTTATAAACAAACTAGGTAAAAGCTGCTGTATCAATGTGGACAACACAGAGAATAAAATTAAAAAAAATCAGTGGTGGCATACAGTAAGGTTTGACACCCCATCTAATGCAATTTAACTTGTTAATCACTATCCTTGCTCTCTCCAGAGCTGTGGAATCTGTCGCCTCTCTAAGCTTTGTATGCTAAAAGTTTTATGCTAATGTCAGTCGTACATCAACATTAAACTTGTATTTAAAATACAGCAATGAAACTGTTACACAATACAATAACAATACCTTTAGATGAGAATTGGCACCACATTCTCATTACTGTTCACAGTGAACCAGCAATTAACAGCGTGGCCATTGCAGTGGCATCTCCCTCTTCCAGTAGTGGTTTGTACTCTATCATCTTAGTGTGTTTCTCAGATTTATGAACAGCTTGCCCTGAAACAATTCAAAACAAGCTTAGTTCAGTAATCGATAGGGCCTAATATTTATTTTTAAACAGTTAAGTTACAACATATGAGGTTTTGCCTATAAGAACTAATAAATGCCTTCAAACTTACCAAACATGTTACAATAAGTTAACTGAAGGAAGTCATCTAACATAAATTATATTTAAAATTTTACACACAACCTGGCATCTTGAAATTATTATAGACCTAAACACACACACACACACAGACCTGCAACTTCGAAGGCTTCCTTTCAGTAAGACATTATAGCTTTGCATAAAAACATCGTTGCGTTTTAGGTGTTGGTATGTTTACCTGCTATCAAGTTATATTTAATGTCTACAATTATGTATTACTCTCTTTATTTTAGTACTATATTTCAAAATCTTTGCCAACTATAAATTTAACACGATCAAAAGAGCACAGTGAAACAGAATGATTAAGGACTACTGTGTACAACCTTATTACGAATAGGTACTAGAACTTGCGATTTGCATTTTATTTTAAACATAATGGTGAGCACAAATTTATTATGATGCAGTAATGCTTTACTATAACATGTATTAATCCTTATTCTGTTATTTCTTTGTAAACATGAAATAACAAAAAAATAATTTGTTGTTATCAAATAATAAAACTTTTAACAAGTAGCCTATAATAAATTTAGATTTATTTTGAATTCCTATCATTTAAACACTCAAGGACCAATTTCTAAATGTCTTGTTTGAAGTCTTTGTTACATGACCACGTGGATAATATTTCTAACAGAATAATTAAAATTATTTTTAAAACACTGAACAGTTTCTCAACGTACCTTAATCATAGGCCTATATTTAGCTAAACAATGAGTTAGGTAAATATGGTAACCTTGCAATGATGTAATGAGTTGCAATTAGCTGAGTTAATAAATTCGATGTTTTATTTTCACGTACTGGTTACAAAGAAATGATAAAAATGAATGACAGTAAGCAAACGAAATTTGGTTATCTTTTATCGTGAATAATTTAGCTTACACACGACCAATTTGTGACTGTTCTCTATGCATGTCATTTAAATTACGTGAGCGTAAGTCCACGAATAATGTCAAATAATTGCAACTTTCTGTTTAATACTATTGTTTTACCGGCACTCTATTACAATATTTAAGGCACTGGAAATAAATATTTGTTGCCGCGGAAGAATTGTAAACAAGAAATCCTGCTTCTTACAAATTGAATTGTAAATTCTTTCCGTGAGAAATATTCCTGACTAATTGAAACCAAACTGTAGGCTAATCGCAGTTACATAAAGGACGGAATACACGTAAAAGAACTGGCAATTGACGGGTATTTGCTCAAAAATTATTAACCCTTTAACTGTGGCATTATAGAGCATGTCAACGTTATAAGTTACCAATATTTAAATAAAAACTACGTTTAGATGTGTGAAGAAACATTATTATGTGATATTTTTCTATAAACTTACTGGTATATAAACATTAACACGCAGCTGTGAACAAGACTACAGTCAAATGAAACTAATAAGACATATGTTATATATACGCAATACACACTGGTAAACTATTGTTGCTCACACACTACAAAGAGGACAAGTCCATGTATTAAACTCGATTCTAATAACTCAACCCAACCACAAAACACACATTGCGTTGTTAATTCGTGTGCATTTAAGTTAAGTTTTTCAAACACACTTCAGTTAATGGCAAGCGTCATAATGAAAAACAGTAAAATGTTCACGAACATAATTTGTGAGCATTGCTGCAGCCTCACGCTTTTTTTGACGTAACTAGTTACCAAAATAGAACTACAAATTATATGTATTATTTATAATTTTCTAAGAAACTTGGTTAGGCATGTGTCTTGCATGAGGTACATTCTACTTAGATATTCCTCTACATATGATACCAACACTGTAGCTGAGTCTAGAGGCATATAACCAGCTTTTCTGTGTAACGATTCACGCCAACCATCATTTAATTTCTGGTATACAAATTGGATTTTGCATTGCTAATTGTAATGCTGCTAAACAACTGTTTCTCACTACACGAAATAAAGGTAAATTAATTACGAGTCCCGGAATCACAGCTGCGAATGAATAGAAAAAACGTGGAAGAAAGAAAACAGATAATACCATCTAATTTAATTAATTATTGATGATTTGTATTTCCTTGAAAATTCACACAATATGCCTGGCGGGTATGTGTTTTTTGCCCGTAAATATACAAATAACACAACGAGGTCCCAATAGCACGCGACATACATGCTAGCCGTAGTAACGTAGTAAGTTAGGACGTGTTTGATACTGTGTTACTGTAGCGTACATCAAGTTTACGAGGAAAGATGCATAAACGCCAGGGACTAAGAGCTAGTGCGTGGTCAGTAGGAATACTTCGCAAATATAATCATACTCTGACACCAACGTAAAGTGTTGGTAGTGATTGCGATACTCTCACCGTTAAAGTAAGAATCCTTTCATTCCTCATAGATGATAAAAGAAATCGTTAAATAATGCTGAAAATATTTAAAATGGTTATTTTATTTAGTTTGATGACATATAAGTTCCTTTACTTTTGGCTGTTCTATTATTTTAGTGATTCATGGATTTTTCACACTAAATTACTATGATTTTAGCTAAGTTTTCAATATATTTACACTGAACGTGAAAAAATTATATATTGTATTTATTATTAGACCGAAACACTGTAATTAATATTATGAATATACTGTATTGGTATAGTTTAGGAGAGGTTTGGTAGGTGATAGAGGAAGCCGTAGTAGCTTGCCATTGAGCAGTTGCCCAATTACAAGCATAAGTATTATTAAATCTGCAGGTTCTTGAAGGAACTTAGTATTTTTTGTTTACAAAAGATAATATTCTTCACCAAGGATTGTGAAAGAAATAATTTAACTTTGTTTAAATTAATAACGTAACGTTTTACACGTAAAAAAGGATGAAATTACAAAGGCAATGCATAGTTTTCGTCAACTTGACTTGTTGAGTCGACGAATGTGAACAACATTTAACTTACCAGGTTACACCTACTGAATTAATTGTATAAATTTACAGTTTTCATTCTTAAAAATTTGATTACTTTTAAAGTTATACATATGTTTTCATTGTGAAAACTAAGAAGTAATTACATGTTTTAAAACCTAACTGCTGAGAGTTCTGCTTGGTAGTCAATATTGCTAGCTAATGAAACTCATAGGCTTGAGTAATGAAATGTATTGAGCTTACTCATTTCAACAATGCTGTATAGAACTAGTATGCACAAAATGTATAATTAATAGATAGTTCTTCTAACTTTCAACCAACTCCTCCGAAAATAAATTATACTCCCTCACCAACCTCCTAAGCATAGACTACCTACTCCGCTCTGTTATCAGCTGAATATTCTCACTATTATTTATGCATCTTCCTCTATATTCTGCTTTAGTTAACAGCCAGCCTAACTTACCTCAGCCCTCTGCATTGTATGTCCTGACCAACCTTACGAACTTTCTCCTTTTCCTCCATTAGTTCCACCCCAGTTCCTTCAACATCAAAAAGCTTAGTAACTACACAAATGTGTAATTAACTTGGGAGTCAACCAAATAGGCATTTGACTTTGTTGATTGCATTATTTGTATATGTTGAACGACAGTAAATGTTATTAATTGATCGATGTAGGCCCTATTGTACGTTAAGATTAAAACACTTTTTTCTTAGATCATTGTTGATATTTTTTACTGAAAGAGCATGAAATATATGTAACCCTACTACCAGTAATATTTTCATTGGTACAGTCGTAGGCCTCCTGGATGTCGAAAAATTGCAAAAACAATTATAGGCCTAAATATGTAATATAATCAAAACAAGGGATGCAATAATAATTACTGATTACACAATTATAAGTTAAGTTACTATTTTATTTGCGTTGTGGACACAACCTGGCAGACAGAATACTAAAATGTTTAGCTTAGACGTAAGTGAAATTGTTAGATTGGCAGCAAATAGTGTTACAAATAAATTTTTTCTGTCTTTGCCATCTCGTCAAATAAACACATTTTCATGACAATATATAACTATAATCATAATTCCACAACGAAAAAAAAAAAACTTTTGAATGAAAAAAATTAGCCTAACGGCTGTTGTACAAGAGGTTGTTATGAGGAGGCAGATAACTATTTACGTAAATGGAACGGTTAATCGTATTAAGTGTTGGTTATAAGATGAGCTTACTAAAACTAGTGTCCACAATGATACAAATTTTAATTATCATGTCTAGCCCATCGCGTTATTGTGAATTCAGAATTACAGAAGTTACATTCTTCAACTGGAAAACCAGTATGATTGAATAAACTAGATTTTTGTAACTATTCGAAACCAAAACAAAACGTATGTTAACAGATATGGCGTCAAATGGGGTAGCCTACAAGTAATGTTAAGTAAGGTAGCTGGACAGTTTTGGAGAAAAGTAAGCAGAAGTAATGTATGTAGAGGCGAATAAAATTAATATTTATATAGCAAAGTAATTTTAATGGTGAACCATAATGAAATAGGTTGACAATGATACCATAAGACTTACATATATGAGAAGAAAATAATTGTGTAATGGTCAGTTTGGTTGGCACCACTGGATAACAAATACAGTCTTAACGTGTATTGTGTGGTATACGAAACATGTGGAAGTTTCAAAGAAGCTTCATGGTAGCTTCAACATACATAGTGATAAGCGGATTATTTGGTGCATTATGATTACCATGTAAGAATGTGTTCGTGTATGTGATAGGAATACATAAAAATGAAAGATAACAGTAACTGCAACTCCAACAAAATTTAGTTAGAATGGGCGCACTTGTTGATTCGCGTGACAGTGACCGCAAAGTTAGAAAATGCTAGTATTTTTATATCTGAAATAGTGATATGCATACTAGTAAAGTGTTGATTAGGAATAAGTGTTATGTTGTTTGAAATGTTATCGTATTGATGTTTATGTAAAGGCATTTTAGTTTTTGACTGTGTAACTAAATAAAAATGTGTGCCAAGTCTGATTTTGGAATAATTCTTATTAAAACAATTGGATTAGAACGGATAATGGTAGTGTTAGGTATGTTGTTGCTGTCAAATTGCACTGTGTGCTGCCTTTCCTTAATGAAATGATACTGACATTGTGAAAGTGAATCTAGTTTTGTTTAATATCACGTAATTTGCAATACTGACATAAATATGTATTCAGGTGAAGTATATATCTAAAAATGTATTATTTGCCTATAAATTAGGAAAGAGCAGATCAGTTTTTTTTACTATTCAAAACAAATTGAAAGTTAAGAAATAAAAACTTATTACACAATAACAAGCAGCAAAACTATGAAATGTGGCCCTATGATAGTATTGAATAGTTAAATTAAAACCCATCCACTGTTATTTTACTTTGCGACACCAAAAAATTGTAAATACAGTACATTAGATGAATTTTCAGGTCAAGTACATTTGAAAATGTATTATTTGAAATTGGTATTGTGAAATAAAATTATTGGAAAGGTAATTTATTATTTGATCATAGTATAATGGTATCAAATAGTAAAATAAAACCCATTCTGCTATTTTTTACCCTGTTATACCAAAAATGGTAGGCCTATAATACATTAAGATTTGGAGAAGTAGGAAGTTTTATGTGTATTTTTTTGCAGTGGAATCAGTAAATAAAAATGGCAGAAGGATTTATTTTACCATCGGTTACCAATTATTTGGTATCAGAAATTGTCGAATAAAACCTATTCCCTGCTCTTTATTATACTTATACGATACCGTTGCAAAATATTATATTTTCAAGTGTCCCTACCCAAAAGCCACCACATTCCTGTGGATGCCTGAGGATTAGGAAATGAAGGGAAGAGTAGCATCACTGATGCCATATTAGTTAACAGGTTTTGATATCGAATAGTAAAATATACCAAGAAATTCACAGCGATCTAACAGAGACCAAGATCTCTAAAATATCACAACAAAAAAAATCAAAAGAACATAGTCATTTGAGACAACGTGACTATAAACACACCAGTCAGGATTGAATAAGTGGAGTGAGATATTCCAGTCCTGTCACAATGATGGACAGCAATAAATAGTCAATTTTGAAACATTTATTCAACTACTATTGGCCTGAACTGAACGACGATAGTGTTTCAGAAAATTTTAAGGTCATTTAGTTATAAAAATTGTAATAAGTTAACTGCAATAAAACATTTTTGTGTACAGTTTTGTATGCCTATTTTGTGGTTTTGCATATGGTGCCATCTGTTGGGTTCTGTACAAAAAAAAATTTCCTGCATTTTTTTCGGAAAGTAGAAAAATAATTCAGGTCTGAAAGGGTTGAATTAGATAACTACAATATTATTTACGTACGAATACTTCTAACGTCTATAGAAACTTTTTTCATCGATACGCGATGAGTAGCGACTGTTATTTACCAGACGCATTTCTATCACACAAATAGTTTACGAATCTTAATTTAAAGTAATGAGTGACTGCAATACTAACCAATTATGTACGAATTTCCCGTAATTCTTCACAAAATAAACATAGAACTTTCAAACAACTAGGCTACATTAACCTTCAGGCTTTATTTAGGCCTAATTAAAATTTACCACGTATTTTAAAACTGGAAACACAGGTATAGCAAACACATATACGGTAAATATTAATTCAACCACCGGTATTCTACTGCATTTCAGAGTGTACCTCTCTCACTAAAACAAAGTAAACCTAAATTCGTCGTACCTAACCTTAACGCCACGTGGTTAGTAATTACGTCGAATACAAAATATCTAAGTACATAAGTCACTTATTCTTCAACAGGTACAAATACAGCTAA
The DNA here is from genome assembly GCA_003012365.1 of Medauroidea extradentata. Lineage (NCBI taxonomy): Eukaryota > Metazoa > Arthropoda > Insecta > Phasmatodea > Phasmatidae > Medauroidea > Medauroidea extradentata. The sequence goes on from PNEQ01056504.1 coordinate 22,426, forward strand.
CAAATTTGAAATTAGTAAGCGTATCCATTTTCAAAACGGAATGAAAATATTTATTTTTGCCTACTGCAGAGTTCATCGGTTTTCGCTATTTCGTTGCTGCGCTCAGGATAGCCAACATGATGAAAACACATTTCCCCATAGTATGAAAACATTCCTCAATCTAATAATAAACTGAAATAAACGTGTGCACGGCCGTATACGGCTAAAAGTATACCAGCATATATTTTTAATCTTAAAGAAATGTGTAATCTTGCAATGTTTACCAACACAATTCCTTTATTTGTACTGTGTGACGATATGCTCCGTACATTAACGAAAAATTTCCGTAAAATTATACATAGACTTGTAAAAATTAATTACGGAAATGTCCGTATTTTTAAGTACGGAAACATTTCTGTATTTCTTTTTTACGGACTCAATTTCCGTACATTTACGGCGAGTTTCCATGAAAAATTCCGTTATTTCACGGAAATTGTGTATTATGTATATGGAAGTTCACATAGTTAACTGCATTTTGGAACAAGGAACCAAAAGTTTATATAAAGGTAGTTAGTTTCGTCGTACATAACTCAACCCAATTTATTGATTAATCGACAATTTTTATGTAGACGTTTTTGTTGGAAATAAAGACACAATTTCGACTTCTTCAAACGACGTCTCCATCATACTAGTGAAAGTTCCTGTGACTCGATCACGCTGCTGACGTAGTAAGACCAGTCACTAGTTTCAGGCGGTTCTAAATGGTTCGCTTCTGGCCGACGATCTCAGCGACGTCAGTAAGAAAAATAAGGCAGACTCTGTCAGTTGTACGCGTGGTTTTACAAGTCCAAATTCTATATCCGAGCAACTGTGAAACAACATCTCTGACCAATAGTTAAATTGTTAATGTTGTGAGACAAAGTTAAATGTTTTCGAAACCCAAAACACGCAGATCAGATGTGTTTCACAATTTTTTAAATATTTGTAAACAATGTGGTAACTCTGTCAATAAAGGAGTTGTACTATATATTTGTTGTGTGCTGCTAATGGATACAAAGAGACTTAATGCAATGGGAATATCAAATTTGCTGTAATAAATTTTGTTGACTTCATGAAATTAAAGTAAGAGATTTTGGTCAGCGCTTAACATCAAAGTCTTTAGCGCTGGTGAGGAGTGACATGAGGTGAGTATGGAGCAGCGTCGGAATGAAATAACGGGGGGAAACGGGAGATACCCGAGAAAACCCGCTGACTAACAGCGTCGTCCATCACGATTCCCAAATGCAAAAATCCGAGGCCCAACCCTGAATAGAAATGAAGAGCAGCACCAAATTGTATAAAATATGTGTTTTACATATAGGTTTAGCAGGCAGTAATTTCCCAGTGTTAACGGTTTTCTGGGTTTCTGAATAAATTACGTTTTACTTGTGGATTTATACACTCTAGATATTTTAATTAACACGTTTCCAATTTTATTATTTTAATATGACTTTTACTTTAATATTTGAATTGATTTTTTTCATGAATGCAAACGCATCACTTCTCAAAACGTGTCAACTGGCGAATAAGAACTACGTTCAACTGGCGAATAAGTAGGTAAGGTATTAGGGTTACAAAATTTAACTTGGATTCAGCATAAACTAAATTAATTCAACGGTAGTAAACCAATGAAACTTTCAGCAGCTACTTTGCCATTGGTTACCAGGAAAAAAACTCTCATTGTTTTCACTGTTGAAAACCATCTTCGTTACTATAAAACAACATTTTTCTTCAATACACACTAGCGAATAAAATATTTAAACTTTAAAAGACTTACACATTTAATTGCAGTTTTAAGCGCCCTAAAATAATTTAAAGATCTTTATTCCAATGATTATGCTGTGCTACCGAGTAGACTACAGAGTTTGCAATACCTACTTATTGCTGAACCCATGCCTATATTATGGAGGTTTTATTTGGCCAGATGCGTGCGCCGATTTAGTTCTAAAGGAAATCTACGGGTTTATCACTAATATTTTACAATATTTCAGAACTAAATGGACTGTACGATGGAAAATAAAATTCAAATTTAATTATTAACAATTAAAAAATAAACGAGTGCTTTAATTAACACGCAGTGATCGAAAATGTCACAATTATGATATTGAATATAGGAGGTATGAAAGCCACTCTCGTGCATACATTTTCTCATGTGACATTTAATTAACGTGAGGGGCGTTTTGAATAGGTTTTGTAATGGGCTTCCGAATTCCGAATGGAAACACCCCTCGTGACTTTGTCTTCGAGTGATGAGTTTGATTTAGAAAAAAATAGGGGGATAATTTGTGTCAAGAGCGTAATTATTGTGGTTTTTCAAGATAAAAAAACGGGTAAGTAAAAATTTATAACATCACCAAAAAGGTATACTATAAATACAAGTAATCTAAATAAACTGTGTTTTTTACACATCAACTTCATTCACGTATTGTTATATAGGCTATGTTTGGAATTTTTAGTTCGCTTTATCACGATGTATGTTAGTCAATTTGAATGAATGACATTATACTACGTTACGACATAACAAATCTTCCTGGCAATAAAATCTAAGAAGCAAGTTCGTATAAACGCTCCTTGCTTTAAAAACATTCTTTATAACAAAAATAACCCCGACTTAAAAAATTCTACTCTGAAAAAAAAATCCTTGAAAAGTAAAACATAGTTACGTTATTTTTAGACTACTTAGAATACAATAAATTATTGGGACAGTAATGCAGAATTTTTGTGATTTTTGGAGTCAGGGCCAGCCAAGTTTTTAAGATATTTTTCGAAATTTCCTAAAATTTACAAAATATATTTAAAGTTACACTAATTCGATAATGCAAAAATACCTCATTAAACCAATTTATAAGTGAACACAACTACCTAAAGCGACATCTTAGTTACAAAAATAAAACCTAAATAAACCTATTTACAAAAATAAACGAAACAGGGACTTATCAACGAAAACTCGAAAATATATTGACAAATCAACATAGATGTAGTGTAAAACAAATCTAGATACCTTTAGGTGACACTAAGTATCAAGAGACCACAATCAAATACAATTAGAGAAGTCTAATAGCATACAAGCGAATCGAAAATTGAGAATCAGACACAACTGTCAACGACGTATGCCTGCACTCGGGTCGCTTGCTCAAGGTGCTCCCTTCCCAGCCCAACTTGATTTTTTACGGAGTTCCTGTGCCTACATTCAACATTCGTACTGTTTGTCGTTAAGGAGTTCCGCTGTCCCTTTGCAGTCCAAGTCAGTCCAGAATGTCCTTGACCGTTGTTAGGCACCTACATAGTCTTGGATTGTCATAAATCTACCAATATCTCAATCACTATACATTTCCTATTCGATTTTTAGTAGTTCCCTGTTATATCTATGAAATCCAAGGTCCAATGCCAATTAAATTAAAATGTGACCCCTTTAAAACATCACCTTTCCAACAAAAATTAATTTTCCAGGTTGGTTTAAAAATTACGGAGTTATGAGGTTACAAACATAAAAAAAAAAAAAAAAAAAAATACAACCGAATTGATAACCTACTCCTTTTCTTTTCTAAGGCCCGGTTTCTCAATGTCTGATTTTCTTATGATTATCTTCCGATTAAAATTTAACCAATGGTTAGCAACAATATCTGTTTCTAAAGTACTGATTAAGATTAATCAATGGGTTAGAAGTCGGTAACCATTGGTTATCTTAATCATAAGAAGAGGTATTGATTACAGAGTTAAACAGGACTTTTAAAACAAACAAGATTATAAACAGTGACAATTTTTTAGGTTGTGATGACAGATTATTTAAATTTCTTGTTTGAAGATTATGATGATGATGAAGAAATAGTAGATTTCATAAACAGGCCATGATTATTTCGGGAAAGCCCAAATCACAGACCATGAATTTGTTATGAGATTGCGGCTGAGTAACTGTACTGTCCTAGACTTCCTAGAACAAATTGAAGGACAGCTGGAAGTGACCACAGACAGGTGTGTACTTATTTATTGCATGTTTTGTTTACATCCCATAAACTTTAGTACGTTCTGGTAAGTAATATTCTTTTGTAGTTTATTTGAAAACATTTGGTGGTTATGTCACATGCCTTTGTATGATGTCTCTATACTTCCATACATTATTTTGCATAATTGGTTAGAAAACTTTGTTAGATATATTAACCCACATTTGTACGTAATATTACGTATCTTGGGTATTGGTAATAAAAATATATTTTTATTTCTTCTGAAAAAATAAAACATACGATGATCAAGTAATCTGGATTGAAAAGTTCTTAATATAAATTTGTAGACTATGTTACATGTTTTTCGATACTTTTGTATGTTATAATACTTATTGTAGGTTATGTTATGGTTTCATAATTTTGTAGGTTATGTTACACGTAAAAGGTTCCTAGATGAATAAAATTCTACTTCGATTTTCTTCCATGTATCTTCTTTCTGCTTTCAAGTTGCGGCGTCAGTTTTTTTTTTTTTTTTTTTTTTTTTTTTTTTTTTTTTTTTTTTTTTTTTTTTGTATTCTATGATACGGGCGTATTTTTCAGCACGGGAAATGAGCATTTCTGTTGTTTCCACAGAAACAAAATTTGCGGCACACGGCCGCTTATTTTCTTCCATTACGTATACAAACACTGCTAACCAGCACAACTGAATAAACAAATAAAAGCTTTACTGCAGCCAATCACAAGCTTATATGTTATTGCATGGTTGCCACATTTACCTTAACCGATACTTAGCTAAACATAAGATTAAAGTACGTTGAGAAACACTTCAGATTTAATCACCACTTAATCAATAGGTTAAATATAATCATAGGATTAGCTAATCAAGACTTTAATCAGACATTGAGAAACCGGCCCTAAGTCAGTTAATAATAATAAATGTCTTGATTAGGCCCAGGGGACCGTACGCCGCTACAGTATTCTGCTTGCATCGTTCCAGCCATAGTTCTTATTACTGGATGTGTGGCAACACGTCATGAACCTCCAACATGGAGGACCAGACATGACTTAGGGATTGGCATTAAACGGGACGCTATAGATGGAGCAGCGACGGAATGCATGGACGGAGGTATAGTGGAAGTACACCGAGAAAACTCGCCGGCCAACGGCAACTTCCGCTACGTTTCCCACATGTGCAAAATCCGAAACCAACCTCGCCAGGGATCGAACCCGGATCGCCTTGGAGGGAGGCGAGTGGTCAGACCTTATAAATTGCCGATTAGTGCACAGTAAAAAAAATTTTGTACTTTTACAAAAAGGTTTTTTTGAAACCAGTTCCAAAAAAAGTTTTTTGTAACACTATGAAAATATTTTGTAAAATTTACAAAAATCTTGTAAATTTACAAATTTCTTTGTATATTTACAAACATTTCTGTAAATCTACAAACAAATTTTGTATATTTACAGCTAATATCTGGTTCAGTTTACAATAATTGCTTGTAGTGTTACGAAAAATTTTTTTGGAAACTAGTTTCCAAAAAATTTTTTTGTGAAAGTACGAAATGTTTTGTAAAATGTGAAAGGTCTCCTAGGATTATTTTGTTTCAATTCGAAAAATCAGCTCATTAGCATTATTTTACTAGTTCCCAAAGTTGTTTACGATATTTGAAACCACTTTAAAAAGGTTTCTGACATCTTACTTTTATTATCTGACTGATAATGTTCTGATATTACGTTACAAGAATTTCCTTGTAAATGTACAAATTTTTGTTACTGTGTGCGAAAGAAATCGTAAAATGTTGATGTTTCTCAAACACTTCAGTAATAAATAATAGGAAAAATATGGAATCAAGGAGTGTCAGTCGAATGTTATATGGTTCATTAGAAACAAACTTGTAGAGGAATAAGTCTACAATTCCTAGTTCAACAATTTATTCAGAAGTTTCCCAGAGCACAGCAGGCTTGACCTACAGTAAAGCAAGCACAGTCATCCTAGTCAACATATTTGAAGCAATATTACGTTGTGGTGGATGCTATTGATTGGTCGCACTAGACAATACGTTACAACATTGAATGAGTCGTATCAGCTGTGTAATTGGCTAGGAATATAAGTCCAAGCGCCTAATGCCATAACACAAACTCAACACACAGTAGTCGCCATTGTAGAGCGACCGCAGCAAACCCCACAACAGCTATGCTAGAAGTACCTTTTCACAAAGCTATCGATATTAATCCAGCTAAATAAATGCGTTTAACATAGATTATATCTGCAAGGCCTCATTTTACCACCTCAGGTTTAACTTCGGATCAGCATTAGCTGGAGGTTAATTCGAAACTTTTGTATTACCACCTCCTGCTATAACGCGTAACAGGCGAGTTGACTTGTGGCTACCTTAACTGGTGGATGGATCAGTTGTTACGTATTTGCCTGGAGACTAAATGTATACATCACATGTCTTCAAGTGACGTAACGAAAAGTGGTGGGCTTTAGGAAGGGGAATGAGACACGTGTAGAGGATGAGTTAAAATTGGAACTCTTTGTTTTTATAATTATCTTGTCCTCATGCAACTGTCCATTAGGAAACTGTTTGCAGAAAAATAGTACGTAACAAATGTTCATTTTTATATCACGTATAGTTTTTATAGGCTATAATAACGGAGTACTTATTTTGGGGATCTGTTTATTTTATTTGAGGCGAGAGGAGAACTTCAGTTCATAATCCTTCGCGAGACAAGTGTTTTGAATTTGTCATCCGAAGCTGTATCCATTCCAACATAATTGCATATTAGTATTTTAATACATGACAAGAATATTAAACTTGTATAGAAACCATTATAACAAGAGTTGTTTTATGAACGTAACACAAGTAACACGATACCTTTGCTGATGTATGTAACGATGAATGCACAACAAATTATTTTCATTGACGTTAACAATGTATGTTAAGCATGATACGCGGGAAGAAAATATTTCGATAAAATGTCACAGCTGTATTAGATTGATAATATTAATTATTTAAACAACCACGGCTGGGGAAACAATGCGTAAATTCGCTATTTCTCACGCACACGGACCCTAGCCAGCATTTTGCAGCATGTGCCTCGTACGGCAACAAGTACGATTACATCACTGAATATAAATTATCTATCTGTCAAAAATACACAATTAGTTTTGCAAACTCGCCGAATTTAAGCAACACTCGGATCGTGCCTGAAATCAGCTAAATAAACATATTTACGTAGAAATAATAATAAAGTTGGCCCATTGCCCTCATAGCGTAAACAACAAAAAATAACTAATGCCAGTCGAAAGTGTTTGTTTTACATCTGAGAAATTATTATTAGCAAATTTTGGTAACTTTCATTACCAACACACACAATATAGAAATAAATTTACCGGTGTGCTTTTGGATACGGAACAGCCCGCCAAATATCGTTGGTAAATAACTTCTGAAGATTTGACAGAAGGTTAGCTTAAAATGAGTCTATATAAAACGAGAATATTTAGACAGAGGTAATAAAATCAGCCCCTAATGCGTTCAGTAGCAGTTAAGAAAATGATTAAAATGCTCGGCCTTGTTATAATAATGTAGAGGTTGTTACTATACTTGCCTTAATGGTCTGGAGAAGGCTGGCCTCTATATACAAACATCAGTTTTTTGTTAATGCAACAAAGGAACTCTTTGTCTATATAATACAATATGAATCAATGTTATGGCTCAGAAACTTAGAATACATTAATATAGTCCAACACTCTCCCTTAAGTTAAAAAGCTGCGACTAAATCTCTGCCTGTAGAAACGGCTTAGCCAATAGCCGAGAGCAAGTCTCCTGTGATTGGCAGATAATTCGAGAGGTGGGCGGGGTTTTTGCTAAATGCGTCAATAGAGGGCGGCACTTACAAGAAACGTAACAATAATTGAGAAGAAAAATTTGCTTTTTAATAGTTAATGTGCTATAATATGTTCCCAACTCGCGCATTCGGAACGCTGGATCACCAGACAGTAAGAGCCCGCAGGTTTGCTTAAACGCATTTAAACTGTTAGCTCGGTAGGTTCCTTTTTGGATGCACGCAACCCTCGTACGGTTGACTTTGAAACAAAAGGTATCATTCATGAACGGATTTGACACAATAAAATATATTCGAAATATGTTACCATCAGTCCAGAATTAAAATTAAAATGACATAAACTCAAACCTTCCACCAAAATGTCGCAGTACGTGAGAGCTAACTTGCTGTCTTCACTCCTCTCAACTCAGTACCAGTGAAATCTTCGTTATTAACAAACAAAAAAATTAACTGTAACGGTTCATGCATTGACAAAGAGCAAATTTTATGTGTTAGCGTTTGAGTAACGTGGTTTATTAAATTTGCCCATATTTTTATTATTATTAAGTTTATTTTTTAAGTCAGTGTAAGATATCAAAACCTGACGGGTGGCCGGCAAACGAAAACAACTGACCAATTTCGTCGTACGCGTGTTAGCCAATAAGAACGTGTTTTCAATGTTTATGGCGACGTTTGAAAATACGGCGTTTTCAGAGCTCAATAACTTGAAAATTAAAATACGCACGGAATTATTTCTCTATGTGGTGGCATTTGGAGCGAGAATATTTCGAAAGAATCATATAAATATTAATTTTTTTTTTAAATACCATCCCCATCCAATAGCACTTGTAGCAAGTCCTGGGAACCTAATTACATAAAATGGCGGTCTAATGCGGAATTAATATTAACAAATTCCTTTTTAGAAATTACAGTTTGGACGTGCTAATGCAGCTACAAACATGAATTTTATTATTTTAGGGTTGATAAACTAATAAACGGTTGAATAATACCAAATCTAATAATATTATAATAAGTGACGTCTTACGAACGTCTGCGTCGTCGGCGAATATCATCTTCACTCCAAAAACTGAACTGATTTAGAGAAAAATGCCTCTTGTTAATCTGACCAATACTGATCACACTTTTTATACTATGATTTCGCCGCTCCCAAAGCGTTCTATATTTAAGATGGCGGTAGATTTTTTCCCTGGACCAAATCTTCTCGAGGAAAACCTACGGTTCCCACCTTCATCTTACGGGTGACAAAATCAGAAGGGGCGATCCAAAAATTTCGCACAACAATTTAAAATTTGGACGCGTGCAGTCCAAGGAGGTGTCAATGACCTCGGTGCGTAGAGAATGCACTTCCCAGAAACATGCTTACTTACAAAGCATATAACCCAGTACCTAATAAATTAAAATTACAAATAGAAAATTACTGTCCTGGTGAGGTCAAAAATAAAAATAATTTCATTGTTTATCATTAGAGTGCAAATAATAATAAAACTTGTATTACATAAAATACGCAACGAATCATAGAGGAGCAGAGGTAATATATAGTAGAGGGAGCATGACGTCACAAATGTGTGTCCAACATGGTCTCGAGAGTTTGGTGTTGTTTATTTATGTTTTCTCGTCGTAAAAATGCAGTCGTGTTGTTTGAAACTCATGGCGTACCTTCCAGAATATATATTTAGTCATGGGATGTCACCAAGATCTCGGTTCAAAACCTTATAGTAAGTACGTAGCTAATATTTACTTTTACTAAAAACAGCTGGGTTAAGGAAAACAGTAATGTGGCGACATTGTTTACATTTGTCGTTCTGAAATTTCTACGCAATTATACTATGCGATAAAATGGTAGTATACTCTCCTTAGTTCATAAATTCATAAGTAACCAAAATAACCCAACATAGTTGTGATTACTAAGCAATTATTATCTTTTCTCTCAATGTTATTTCAAACCTCCCGCGCATATTTCACTAAAGTCACGTGACATGTTGAACACACAATTTCGTATGCAGCTGTATAGAGGATACTCCCTCTACCCTATAGTTACTCTAAGCATTACACCATACTTTTATTTATTAAGTTCAACTGATGTTCTTTCAAAATCATGGATTATACCAGTTCATTGCACTGTAGTAATTATCAATGCCACAGCCCTTGGGTAATCTAGAAACCGACAAAAAAAAGACAATTTATTTCTATGGTTCCATGCGTTTGTCTTACGGGAACCTGAACACGCCTCCGTATTCCATTAACAGACTCCATTCCTACTGTTAGTTTAGCGTCCTGCTGGCTACTTCCCACATTTTAAAAGAAAAGAAAACAAGCTTTCATCTGGGTTTCTACATTTCTTTTATACGAGCTTATTTCATTCCTCCTTCTCTTTGTTTTACGTGGGTCATCAAGTTCTTGACGGTACTTGAGTGCCTACCACCGAGAGCGCAAGACAAATGTGAATGTCTTCCCATTACATCCGTGCAAGCATATGTAACCTTCATAGTGTATGTATATTATGTTCTATACATTCCAAGTACATAAGTTGCCTAAACTGTTAGCCTCCCGTTGTTTACAGAAGAGGCCTAAACAAAGACAAAATAGTTACATTCTCAGGATAATAGGACGTCATTTATTTTTTAGCTTGGCAACGAAACACCACACAAATAATTGAACAATACAAGGAAAGGTTTTTCGTATTTGACGCATAAACAAAACGAGTATATGGAAGCAAAAGGCAAACAGCCTATATCCTGTAAAAAATCATTAAACTACGGAAATTAGTCTGTTAGGGAATAAAGAAAATATATTTTACATTTGTTGCTTACTTCTATATTCGTCTTAAGGTTGTAGAGCTTCATAGTGTACTAAAATTGCCAATTTATTAAGTGTGACATTAATGCATGTAACAAACCATTTAAATGTGCTCTTTAATGTTAAAAATATAAAATGGAGTAGACGATACTGTGTCTTTTTTTGACCAAATCTCGATCAAATGCATTTGGATCCAGTTTAATATAATACTAGTAGATATATTGACAATCACATGCACCTATATAAATATAAATATATATACAAATATATTTTTTTAATTTTTGTTATTATGAACTAACACTTTTTTTTTAATTTATGGCAATATCATAGTGATCACTGTAAGCAGTCGTCTGCATCACGGAAATGTGGTAGATTCCAATAATTGTACATGTTAATTGAAAACGCGATAAACATTATTTCTCGGTGAAAAAAAAAAAAAAAAAACAGTCACCGGACTTTTAACTTTTGTAGTTTTAAATTATGTTTTCTGCACTATAGATAAGAATTGGTAAATAATTATTTGTGCATACAATTAATTTTAATGTGGCTTCAAGAACCAGTATTGTATGTGTCTGTAAATCCAAAACCACCCCCACCCTACATTTTGAAACACTATTTCTTACTATTTTACCTCTTAATTAAAATAAATGAGAAAGTGAGAAAATGTATACTTAAATCGTTGCTATACTGCTGCTAAGTGCAGTTTTAATGCGATGTTGACACACAAAGTACAAAAACTTTGTCCAGTAAACCTCAGTGTCAATAGAAGTTTTTACTGATTATTGCAATAACGTGAAATTTAATAACGTTGCTTGTTTGGAGAACAGAGTGCCTACTGCATCCTCTGCTCGCCTGTACTAGCGGTGCTGCAGAGTTCTTGGAATCAACACCGCTGTCAAAGAAGAGCTGAAGAGGTCAAGGAGTTAATGAGACACAGTGCCGGCAAGACGAGAAGAAAACTCCGACAAAGAGTCGAGTTGTCTGAAATGTTGTCGGCACAATTGTTGTCGTTATGTGGCATCAGTCACAGCGGCAGTTATAACAACAGCTTGAGATGTCTTCCTTGTGTTCTTGACGCGCTATGTGCTACCAACATTAAGAGCACTGATGAGCAAAACATTCAAGCTATATTAAAATCATGGTATTATAGCTAATTACTTGCAGACTAACAACAATGTATATTATTTAAAAAATACCAGATTGTGGTGAGTTAATCGCTGTACTTTTTATGTCAACATAACGAAGACCATGGCTGCTCGCCAAATTGGCATGTGATAATCGTGGCTACTTGGCGGTTTTTCTCAGACTACTCAGGGGATGGCCATGCCTATAGTAATGAATAGGACATACACGAAGCCGCCTTTTCGGGCGTTACATCATGGCAACATTCTGTTCCTTAACTTATCGTTATGTGATTTGTTCGTAATCATGCCCCTGTTTCAAGCAAAATAGTACTTAACCAACGTTATTAGTTACACATGTTATTTAGGCCTACATTAAGGGGGTCCAAGTGAGTTTTTCTATTACAAATAGTTAATTACCTTAGTCAGTTTTTCCGTAATGGCACTCCAAAGTAAAAATGTGCCCGTTTTCAGTTCTCAAAAGCTGCGAATACCAATGAACATAATGGAATTTAAAAAATTCACGCTGAAACTAAGTGTCACGGTCTAATCCTCGACATGTTTTGAAATAAATTACCAAATAATTTTATATTTTAAAAAAATCGATAAAAGAGGCCAAAAATTCTAATTTTTAGAAACATGTTTTAAACAAAAATATTTTGTTATGGATTTTAAAACGTATCAAGTAGCCCGTGACATTTACTTTCTGTGTGAATTTTTTTCATTTCATTATGTTCTTTGGTTTTTGCAGTTTTTAAGAACTGAAAACGTGCAAATTTTTACTTTGAAGTGCCATTATGGGAAAACTGGCTAAGCTGAATTTTTTTGTAAGAGGAAAATGATTTTAAAGTAACATCTACAAAACTAACACTAAATCATACAAATATAATATTACGAATATTCCCCGCTTGAACATCCTTAACATCTGAGATGACTTCATTATTTAAAGGTGAATGATCACAAATGTTAATAACCATAAAAGCCCTCAGCGTCATAATACGATGCCAAAAAGTGGCTTAATATACCTCGCAAGAAGATATCGTCTTATTTTCCACGCCCTTGCATCGTAGCGGCTCTCTATCCTCATTTCATATTTTATTCAAAATATTTCAGCCTAATTTTCACTGTCATATCGAATATTTCTTCATCTCTTCCTGATTCATAATTTTGACAGCATTTAATAGAACAATTTACACTAGAGATTTTGATAACGGCTTAGTTTCCATTATGCATATTTAACTAATTTTACAGTAATAAGAACCTTCCTAAATGTTGATTGAAGTTTTAAACCCAAATACAGTACTGGACACTCACCATGCCTGAGCTTGTAAGTATAGTAAATGTTGAGTATCGATACTATACAAAATAAGGTAATATAAGTAGACATTATATACAAATGCTATCACGGATATATGAAACAATTTTACCATACCTACTTTGCGAAACCTCCTATAAATTGGTGTGGCAAATTTATAAATATTTTTTTACAGTGTAGGTCAAGCATGATTGTGGAGTGGAAAAGCTAAAGTAGCTAAGCGGCAAAAATATGTTATCACGTAAAAGGCAACAACAGCGCTGAAAGAGCCTGTGGACATATGGGGACGGCGATCTTTAAGTCCTCACAAAATATTGAGACTTAATTTTTCAGTATTATATTGGCGTCGACACCTAGTTCATTTTGATGTGAGCAATTCAATTTGGTTTTTTTTTTAATTTAACTCCTTTAACTTTTCCGATCGACAATTAAATTACCCATAAGACATTACAAAAATGTAAGAAAGTGAATGTTCCTTGCCTATTAATACATACATTTAATGATTTATTAACATTATGTACAAAAGTACACACAAAAACCACCATGCTGCTATAAAATGCATTTTCAGTAGCTTCCTTGACTATTCACTGATGATAAAATTTGTATTTTCTGCATGAGAATTGCTACATTATTTAATTCTCGCTGTTTGGATACCAATTTAAAAACCGTCCCCTACATTACGTACCAGAATAAAAAACTCCGTGGTATCGTACCATACTGCAATCCCTGAACATTTAACGGCCTGTGTTGCCAAACGCAGCGGAAGTAACGAAGAAATTAACCCACAAGATGGAATATCAGACTGGATAGCACCCAACTTCAATATCGGATAATGTATGATGTATTCAGACTCTGATATGAATTCTGGTGTTAATGTTTACCAAGAATATTGAATCATATTACACTGTACCTGTGTCGTAGCTAATTGTTTTGATGAGAAACACTCGAAGGTTTGATGTGCTGGAAACTGGGAAGAAAGAGTAAAAAAAAAATCTATTTTGTTAAATTTATCTAGTCTTCATGACACGCGGGCACTGTTTCATTAAATTATATATAACGAAATTAGTATATTTTTAAAAACCATAATCTTAAATGAAATCAATCTTACCATAAGCGTGACTAATAAATTGTGTGAGGTTAAATCGTTAATGCCGCACGGCTGTTTCTTCAGTGTTGAAACATTGGTTCAGTGAGTTAATAAAGATTTAAGTATACGCGAGGAAAGAAAACAAGTTAACTTTCGCAAGAATATTTTACAAGAAGTTTATCTGCGGTTTACAGATTACAGAATGAGAATATTTTTTCTTGTGCTGAGAAAATGCAACATAAATTATAAGTGATACGCAGTGATTGGTGGCCACCCAGAGAACTAATCGAGAAGACTGACATTTCTTATAGACCAAATGGACAAGCAATCACTGAGCCAAAGTTTTAACACTGAACAAACAGATGCACGGTAATTAAGTTTTGTTGCAACTATTAATATACATATAATAAGCAGCATTATATTGTAGGATATCACCCGACTTGCTGCCACTGCTTACTTATATTTTGTTTTTAGTTTTAATAGTAAACAACTAAAGATACGGAAAGGGAAGTTGCAAAACTGCTTCGTTCTTCCACACAGAAATTGTGTTTCACAACAATTGGTTAAATTCATTGCCAGCAATAGTACAAGAAGAAAATTACCTTTACCGCTGTCTGGTTGAATTTTCACAAATCAATTAATAAACAACTTGGAAACTATAATTTTTCCAGTGGCATTTTAGTTAGTTCTGCTTGGAACTGCGGATTCGTCACATTCTGTACTGCCGAAAATGTTTTATAGCGCCTACGCCGGTTTTCCTTCTTCAAATTTAAGATAGAAGTACAATTAAGTAATTATTCCTGGCATCAGTCACTGTCATAGCAGCTCTCTTTCGGATGAACGACTTTTCCTTGAATGTGCATTTAGCTGAACTCTGGAGTGAAAGTCAAGCCAAAACCGCAAAAAATTCCTAATATTACCAGAAAAAGCTCGTAGACTATTGTAAAAATATTCATCAGTCTAGGCACTGCAGCAAAAATGCCGCAGGTCATTACGGTGGTCTAAATTTGTCAAATACATGAGGGGACTAAAGAGCTACAATTTTGTGACCAGCTTGTTCGATGGTAAAAAAAAAAACTTTGGTGGACGGTTACGTGTTAGAAAATATTTTTTAGTAATAAATATTTATAGGAAACTTCAAACAATTGCAAAATATACAAGAATTTAAATGTGCATATAATATTATTTATGTTAACAAAAATGTGTGCAAATGTACAGTGCCAAGTATTTCTTGTAACGTACAAAATACTTTTTGTTAACACTTAAACATTATTTTGGAAACTGGTTTCCAAATAAATTTCTTATAAATTGACAACTATTTATATATTACTGTGCATAACTTGTACTTCTTACATAACACAGCTGCCTTGATAACTTAGAGATGCAAACTGCAATGTTTGTCCGAACGTCGGCTGGGGTAACCAACCACATCGGAAGCTAAATCAATAATTATTACGATAACCGTAGAAGCCCTACAAATTTCTTCACTTAGGAAAGTAAGGTATCTTGGAATCTTATGACGTTATGCCACTTCATGGTACCGGAATTCTGGTATATTATGACAGTCAGAGGCGCATACGGCTATGATATATGTATATATATATATATATATATACATACCACCACCGCAAGCCAAAAACAAGTAGTCTTGAGGGCCTTCTCTGGAAATAATTTGAATTTTAAGTTGCAAAATATTGCTCTTTGTTGAGAAATGGTAACATTTTTAAGTATAAACTAAGCTTTTAAGGTGAAAACCTTTGCCGTGATATAAAAGAAATACAACTGTTTTGGATCTTGAAACGTATACTTTTATTTTAATAAACAACACATTAAATTACACAAAAACTTTTCAAATCGAAAAACTAGAAAATATAATATTTATTGTGAGAAAAATTATTGTAATGTATAATTTATTTATTTTAAAATCATGATTATGTATATCTAGAGGTACGTAAATTTCGCAAGATACATTCCAGGTCAGGTTGAACGCCAATTATGTATATAATTGTCATGTCTGTGACTTGCTGGCGGCTGTTACGAAACGCGTTTGACTACTGCAAGCCAGTAGTAAATAAGGAAATAATACGAAGTGCTATCACTTGCTACCTGATTGTACGGTTATAAGCCAATAGATAATCGACTGTGGCCAGTGGGTGTATAGGACTGACAAGTCTAGGCTGCTGCCAGATGAATCCGCGAAATTGACTTACCTCTATGTATAATGTAACACAAAACCGTGTAACCATGATTGTGTTGTTAATGTTGCGTATTTTCTTATTATTATTTAGGAGAAATGTGAGGTAGTATTCTGCAATATATATGTATTTAGAGTTTATTAGGACTGTTATTTTTTTATCAGTCTGAAGAGGGACCGTGTCTAGGAAGGAATTTCTTCTTAATCCGCCATTGATGGCATCACTACTCGCAACAGTGCTCCGGGAGAGAACCTAGGGTTAGTTGACGCGACTATCGCCTCGACTACCGAAGCTGAACTATGTCAGATCCCAGGCTGATGTAAGCTCCTCGAGGCATCTCCGCTGCCAGTAGACACGCCCCAAGTCACGCCAAGTCTTGTCAGCACGCCAACACGGCATGTCTCGCTGATCCTCGCCCCGGGCACGGTGACGCCGCCCCGACATAAATATTCACAACCATGTTTCGTGCTATTAACCGTGGAGACGGCAATTGGCCGTGGAATGTGTCCCATTTATTACCAGACTCTTCCGTTCCCGTTTTTATACTCTCTCCGCTCGACATGAATCTTCATGCTCTTTATTTATTTGTATTCTAAGAATACGGTCTTGGCGTGTGGGGGCAAAAAAAATTCCAACCATCCTTCACGGGTTCCTAAGAAAGACATATATTTACGTAGTGCTACAAAAAACTATTATGAGCTGTTCCAACGTCAGACTAGCATGTGGTAACGAATATCTGCACATCGCTGTCTCTGGATGTTGTTTAAAATATGCTATTTTATATACACACTGAAACACACACAAGCACATTAGCGCGGCGCGCACACACATACATATTTATTTATATATATTTATTTATGATGTTTTTTAAAGTTTTGTTCCAAACTTTGGGATATGATTCCTTATCAAAAATTAGGCATTGTTACACAATACCATTTATGCATGGGGCAGTTCGTGAGAGAAAAATCCATTCTTGAAAGTCCAATATAAAATTTTTATTTTGGTGAAATATTGGAGACGACGTGGAGATAATGCCAAGATCTCCTGTTTCTTCTTTTCTGCGATAGTTATTTTTCGAGGCCAAACGAGAGCAGATATCAAACATCTGTCTGGCAGTTTTGTTAGAACGCATTTCACTACACTATCTGATTGTTTCAACACAGTAAATACTATGACTTTATAGCTAATAATGTAAGTAAGGAAATTTATGAGAAATGACTTTTTAGCAGAAACTGTATAATTTGTCAACGATAAATTACATTTCACGGCACAAACCCTTTTAAATATACCTGCCAAAAATATATTTGCTCACGTGTAAGTTTTAAAAATAACTATCGGAAAAACAGTAAAACTAGGGAGCATCACCTCAAATTACAATTCTGTGCACAGTGATTAGTTTTATAGAGATCTTCAACCCATCAAACAAACGCTTTCCCTTTCATGAAAATAACAGGGGTGGCCACCCTCTTATTGATTACAACTTCTTTGGCGTTTAGTTTTATTAACATTTCATATTACCATTTTGAGCAGTACATCCTGGGCAACATAAAGTCCTGTTGTTGTAAGTTGCTAGAATGCATCGTTTACAGTACAGTGTACTAACAACATTTCAATACATGGAATATGTATTAAAAATTCTGTTACATCCGCGATGGAATCGAACACGAAACGCTTGTAAATGAATTTTATTTTATTCTGTAAAAATGCAGCCTGCGTTACAGTTCTTTAGAAACATGCCCCAGATCCAGTCAAGTAAACCTCAATGATCTTAAGTTGAAGTAACTCCATATTCACCCATGTCAAACACACACCTTCACCTTTGGCGTACTTCAGGTGTGAATTTTTGTGAAAAGCGATAGAAAGTCGGGTGTTGCCGATGCTACTATCACTTAGTACACATTGTGCACTGAATTAATATTTAACTCCCCGTCATTTCTGATAATTTGCTAATATATAATTTTCAAAATCGATATTCATAGGTGAATTTCTCCCCTAAGAATTGCGCTAGACAAAATTTACACTGTTTAACTGTGGTTTATTTTAGATAAGAAATCTCCTGCCAAAATGTGTGACATATGTTAAGATATAACCTATATGTAGAAACTATTTGTTTCGTAACTTACTTTATAAGACTTTACTGTGTACGAAAAAAGTTTCTAAAAAAGCCGTATGATTAAATACAAACAGACGTATACAGGAAAAGAACATCCGGAAAATCATTGCATCAAAAGTCATTTTCATTTAATGAAATACGATCGTCCCTCTTATGATACACAGGAAATATAAATTACAGTAAAAAAAATATTAATACGTTTTACATCTCACAGGTTACGAGACAATTTGTTTACACTAGTTTCTAGTAAACCAAAATATCCATATCATATATCACTGTATAACGTAAGTACATGGTTTCAAAGAATTTAAAGTCTCTAAAGTGATTTTGTGGAAAAAAAAAAAAACATTTTGTAAATAACGTTTAATTTTAGTTGATTAAAATAAAATTTTTCTTGAACGTAAAATAATCTTCGAGAAACGACAGGAAACTATTATTCGCAATCGAAGAGTGCAAAGAACGCAATATTAAAGACACAGTTATTTTCGTACAGGGATATCTTCACACAAGCGAATTCATGTGTGCAAAGATGTGGAATAATTTCTTTGTCCGTTTCAAACCACTGTGTGTCTGTGGCGTTGTAACTCTCAAACTTATGGACCTAATTAAGTGCTTCTACTTTAACTGAAAACTAGTTTCATCGGGGTGGTTAATATGTCCAGCTGATGGACTCTTTTTCGAATTAGTGTGAGAATTTCATAGACATATAATTGAAAAACCTATGAGGATTTCCTCACTTCTCGTTCGTTCCACGGCACATAAATGCTTTTTCCTTGTTGTTCACTGTTTCTTTCTTCGGTACATTTCCTTTCCTAATGTAAAAGTTAACTTCTTAGTTCACCTTCCTGTCTGTATATGTACGTGTGTTGCAAATTATTGCTGTTTTTGTGTTGAGGAACCAACTGAATATACAGTTTTAACACACTCTTTGGGACTGTTTTAAGAAATAGTAAAATTTCTATTTTTAAGTATAAATTGTGCTTTTAAAGGGAAAACGTTTGTCCTGAAATACAAATATATAACTGTGCGTGTCTCCCTATAACATCTGAAGCCGTTCATCGAATTTCAGTAAACTTTGTACACATAGACCTATCGTACTCAATAACCTGTATTGAGTTTTGGAATTTTTATATTTTCAAAATTGTGGAAATTTTTACATTTTCGATCCCACTAGATATACAAGGAACCGTATTTTATAATTTCATCAATGTCGGAACACACATAGAACCTAGTATGGTGACATGAATTTTATATATTTCGTTAATGTCATGTAAGTCGTTTCAAAATGCCTGCCATTGTTATATTTTTAACATTATGTGTAATATCTGAGAAAACGTTTCTTCGAAATTCATAAACTCGGCGCATAAATACTGCGTATTAATATGACTTGAATTTTTTGTATTTCGTTTATACTTTGTTCATATTATCATGACGGTCATTTTTATATTTTTAATATTGTACGACATCGTATGTACTGTTATTACGAATTTCATTAGGCTTGGTACGCACATGCTATATACAAAGCTTACTTAAAATTTACGTTCTTAGTTCATCCTGAGTTTATATTCTTACAATAGCGGTCATTTTTATATTTTTAGCCTTGTGCGACACATCTGAGGGAATATTTTTCTGACACGTATTAATCTTGGTAAACATATACTGCTTGGTAAGTTCGATTCACCGTTGTGCGTTTTGTTCATCCTACGTTTATTTTTCCAAAAAATTTGGCCATTTATATTTTTTTAAGTGTACTGTGGCATATTAGAATTTTTTTCGGAATTTCTTACTACACATATAATACTTTTAATGTGAATTTATGTATTTGATTCGCCCTGTGCTCACGTTTTTAAAATGGAGGCAATTTTTATATTTTCTATAATTAGATACCACATCTGAGGTAATATTTTCCCGAATTTAATCAATCTTGGTAGGCCTACTCATATTTTACATATTAAGATTAAGTGTTTGTGTATATTTCGTTCTTCCTTTGTTTATACTTTCCTAGTGGGGCAATTTTTACACTTTCAGAATAGTACAACATATTTCAGAAAACATTATTTCGAATCGCATCAACTTTGGTTCATACATAGATTATTTTTTAGCGCGTTGAATTGACTTTTGTTTTGTATTTCATCGTATTGTTGTATTTTCGAAACGGTTTATATTTTTCAATTTTCTGATAATGTAGCATTTCTAAGGAAATATTTTTCAGAATTTCAGCCAATTCGATGTTTCTATATTAAACCTTATACTTTTTTTGTTTACACTGTGTTCGTATTTTGAAAATGAAATGCGTTTTAAATAATTTTTACAACGCAAGATATCTAATGAACAATTTTTTTAAACAACTTCATACACTGTACACATAGAGTACAAGGCAGGGTGAATTAACTTTTACAATTTATTCATACTTTGTACGTATCTTCTAAATTTCCGCGATTTGAACATATCACAGCTACGCAAGATATCTAAGGAGCTATTTTTCAGAATTATATTAAACTCAGTACACATAGATTTAGTGAAGAGACACTACTTTTATTTATTTTTTAATGCTGTGTTGAAAGCTGCAAGGCGGTAGAATTTAAAATAATTTTTGATAATATGAGGTATCTAAATAAACCATTTATAATTTCATCTGATTCGGGTACGCAAGTAATACCTAATACATGAACTTCAGTTCAATTTATTTTGTAAATTCTGTATTAACCTATAAAAACGATTTTCCTTCAAATTTTATCTTCATGTGATATATGTATGTGTGGAACATTTTCGAAAATTTCTTCAGGCTCTGTACACATTTAGTTCAATGTAAGATAACGTGAATGTAAAGTTGTTGGTTCTTGTTTTTCGTTTTATATGTATGTATACATATATGTATCACCCGAGTTCGAAGAATTTGCGACGTGAATACGTCATTTTTATACATGTGTGTCTAGAACCGGTACAAAAATCCTGTGTTATTTCTTTTCATAAATTCGGCCATTTTTTTAGTTTAATATAACTGAGAAAATTGTTTCGTTTTATTAATATTCTTGGTACAAACATACAGTTTGGTATGTTGATTTGAGTTTTGAATGCGTTTTTCGTTCCTTTTATATTCATATTTTCTCAACGGCAGTCCTTTTATTATATTTAGGGTAATTTGACGTATATCTGAGGAAATATTTCTTTTGAATATTATTGCACTTAGTACATATATACTACTTAGCATACGAAATTGACTTTTGTGTGTTTCGTTAACCATGTAATGGCTGCTATTTTTAAATATTTAACATAAAATTACATACTTGAGAAAAGATTTTTCCGAAGTTCATTAACCTAGGTACGCATTCTCTTTTCAGTTAGTTCGCTGGACGTTTGTGTATTTCGTTTATCCTTCGGCCATATTTTGAAAACGGCGGCAATTATTTATCGTTATGAAGAATGACATAGACTATGGTAGAACTGTTTCCCTAACTTTATTAAACTGTTTACGCAAATATTACTATTAATATTAATATTGCTGTGTTAGTTTTTAGGTATTTTATTTATCATATTTCTAAATTAATATTATTATTTCATATTCCCAGATTTACGTAAACGATTTTAACATTCAGGGTTCTGTTGCATCTACTTTGAGGAAAGTAGGCTTATCAGTTATGCTGGAAACTTCTTGTTAAGTTTAATTACCATTAATTTTCTCAAGTATTTCTCAACGTTATTTAAAATGTTAAGAATAGAGAAGTATGTGACCTTTAAACGATTTTTACCATGAATAAATTTGACAACATGAATAAGAATCTTGGGCAAATTACATTGCAAACTAATGTTTCTGAGTAGCTGAAAAGGGACAACATAAAATAAAAAATATAATGGCAGCACTATAAATGCCGTGAAACGAATGATATGCAAGGAAAGGAAATAATACAATGAAAGGAAAGGAAATAATACAATGAGGCAAGAAACAATTTAAATAAAACAGGAGCGAAAATGGAGAAGAATTACGAGGACAAAACAAACTATCACAGCAAATGGAATGAGTTAATGTAATTACATCATGCTAATATAACACAGATGATAGTAACAAGTGCTATTTCACAAAAGATATGACATTTTGGGAACTCGCAGATATGTGTTCCTAAAATATATCTTTGCATAAAAGAAATATTCTTTGGGAATGTATGCACGCGGTATGTTTACTAACAACATCTTCTAGTAACTATTTCTTTATTTGTCTCTTGTCAGTTTTTTTTAAGGGTACGAAGGTTTTTCAGTGACTTCACAACATTTTCTCGAAGAACATGATTACATTGATATAGAATCGTTTTTAATTTCCCAAACAACAACGAAATCAGGTTACAACGTTTGAGAAATAACTAAGTCGAAACATCTTATAAAGTTTAAGAGACAGAGGGAATCATCTATTCACTGCACCAGAAAAGATACCCAAAACATATGAAATTCTTGGGCGTCATACATAATAGTAAATGTTAGAATATTTTTTTTTTACTCTTTTTCTCTAGGTATATTTTCTTTGATATTATTGCACTGTTTTGATGCAAAAATTCGCCAAAAATAACGGATTTTCCTTTGGTTTTTAAAAACCTAAATGCTTGCGTACAATTTATCTTCTGACCTGGTTATGTTATAGCAAAAATAAAAAATTGCCTAGGAATATTTATTTTCTTCAACATGTGGTATACGTTTCAAATTATAATGAATAAGTACGAAAAAATACTTGAAATCATTGTTAACGTACTAAAAAATTTTAACGTAACTATATTTTTGTAGCAATCATTAAAATTTTCCGGCGTCATAGTAAGCTGCTGTGTGCGAAAAAACTCTATTCTAAATAGGAGTTATTCAAATGTTAAGAACCCCAAAATGTAGCTACTCACACCACAGGAAAAATCAAGCAACATAGTCGACGTCTAAATTCCCGTAACAAATCTTCTGCTTTCTATATTCTGCACGTTATGGTAACCGCAATAGAAGTGTATGAGTATTAGTTATAACCCTAGAGACATTTTAAGCTGTTGTCCTCCAAAGACATATACACAACTTAATACGCTCTGTAATAATGGTGTCTTACTTGTGCGTTCTAAGATAACACCAGATGCTTTTATACCTGTAGGTTCGAAAATGAAATCCAGTTTTATTTTCTAGCAGCTTAACCTAGTAATTTCCCGGCACATTGCCTTTATCACCTAATTCTCTGCAGGCTCCAATCTCATTTGGTTATTAACGTCATTTTACAGCTCAACACTTCATCCCCAGGTTTACGTCGCTTCTATCAGAGCTCGCAGTATCTCTCGTAGCTAGAGCGCTCGTTGTTCAAAACGTTCCTTAACGTGGTAATTCTCATGTAAATTACCTCGCTTCCTACCAGAGCACTGCTTCGTCTTTACTTACCTCGTGCAATCTGCTGGAAATAAAGTACGACTATGTTTCACTGTTTGCTCAATAATCATTATTACTGTATTTATATTGTACAAAAATAACTAAAACACAATAATATAAAACAAGAAAAACTAACAGCGTGTTTGTGAGAACAGTATGCTGTTGTACCTTTGACATTTACCCAAGAGATTTTTCTAAAACTACATCATTGTAATACAAATATTATAATTCCATTTCAATAAATTTTTCTAAGGAATTCCTTATGTTGACACTTGGAAATACAGGAGTAGGTATTTTTTAACAAAATAAAAGAATTGTTTGGTTGTCAAAGATAAAATTATAAGCTTGGAAATAATTTTTAATTTTATATTCTTGTAGAATGTGGCAACTTTCGTGTCTACAAAATTAACATAGTTTGCTACCCAGAATACTTTCTCAGCTCTAAAATACATTAACAACATTTCACTAAAAACGCATTTTATGTGTTAAGATTCAACATTCATAATTTCTATTGATATTAAGAATCAAATCTAAATACTTGGTGTCGCAGCTTTTTGATCCAAAATCCTTGTATTTCAGATAAGATTATTATGTAACAAAACATGTACTCATAACGAAGGCCCGTATAAATCACACTGACTTCAAGATTTTCAACCATTATTTTGTGTATACACAGTATCTGAAATAGAAATGTAATATTAACAGAATTTTCTTGGACATAACTGTCAAAAGATTAAGCAAGTATCGTTTATCTCGTTTGCGATGACATAGTCAATACATGCTTATTTTTATATCAAAGAGAAAAATCTCTTTAACAAATTAAATATAACTTATATCAGAGTGACACACGAATCAGTGGATCCGATAACGGAATTCTAACAAGGAACATAAAGCTTAAACATTACCTGTTTATAAACAAAGTTATTTGTAAATGAAAATTTCTAATAGTTTCTCACTACAGAACTTTCGGAAAATTCGAGCTAATTATCAAATATTAAGTCCTGACACCAGCGAAGCGGACAATCAACATTACCAATGAACTCGGTGTCATCACACACTTATCAAAACACTTTTATCTGTATGAAAAAGTTTTAATTTGTTAGTTGTCAAAATAAAATATTTGTACTAAATATTGGTCTATGATATGCATTTAACCATCCTCTTTTCCTTCCTACAATACACCCAGGGCATTTGTAAGAATATCTTAACGTATTTAGCTAAAGTAATATATTATCTACAATAAAATAGATTGCTAGGCCTCAGTAACTCTGTCCGGTCAATCAGTAAGAGTAGATATAATTGAACTGTATGTGCCTAGAAATGAGAGTCGTTTAATTGTAATAATACCTTTAAATGTAATTTTCAGCCATGAGTTTTGTTAATGTGTATATATATATATATATATATATATATATATATATATATATATATATATATATATATATATATACATAATTTGTCATCGTACAACATTTTTCCACAAACAGTTTGAATATAATTTATCTCAGCGTTCGCGTGATGTCATTATTGATTTGTTTATGGCACATCGTGCCAGAAACGTTACTTCGTTGAAAGAACTGTGCAATGGGAGTGCATGACTGGATTTAGTTCCTCGGACATACTCCATTGCGAAATAACTGACTGTCAAAGAAAACTAAAAATAATATAAACACATTGATACGCAGAGTATGCTTCAGTCAACATGATACATACACAACATACATTCAAAAATTAAATCGGGTCATCAGACACGAACAAAGAGACGAACCAAAACACAGTAGTCATCGTTGTGTCGTTTTGTTTCTCTTTGTGTATGATATCTGTTGTGTTTTGGTTCGTCTCTTCGTTGTGTCGCTTTGTTATTTTCTTGTTCGTGTCTGATGTCTGGTGTGTTTTGCTTCGTCCCATCGTAGTGTCGCATGTTACTTGGTTTTTTGATGTTTTGAATTGTTTTATTATTTTCATTTATTATCTGTCTGTTCCTTGCTTTATTTGACCCGATTTCATTTTGGAATGTATGTTGAGTATGTATCTTGTTAACTAAATCATTCTCTGCTTATTTATGGTTCTCTATTATTTATTTTGTTTTGTTTTCGCAATGGAGTATGTCCAATCACATAAATTCAGTCACGTTACTTCGTGTCACGTTGGTCACATAAACCTATTAACTAAATTAACACACTTTATGACTTGTAAGGGTCGTGTTTTAGGAAGGGGGGGATGGAGCGCCAAGGCAGTGATTTTCTACAAATTTTGGTCAATTTTTTTTCGTTAGTAATTGAAAAATTGATGCTCGGTAATACATATGCGATACTTTTATACAACTTCGTAAACAATTATATATTTACAGACATTTTATTTTTGTAGTGCTAACGGCAGAAAGGATTGTACTTATAAGTTTCGAGGCGGATTGAAATCAGAATGTTTTCAGATTTAGACACACACGTTAGAGGTGTCGGATAATGTACATGGCGTTCCATTTTCTAAATAATCATGTACATGTTTGTGGTCAATCCTGTTTTCTGACAAGCATTTAACAACACTTCGTATATTCGGTGTTTAATACGGAACTGAAATTCCAGCTGGCGTTACTGACGTTTATTGTGTAGATAAGTGTAAGAAGTGGAAATTAATGGATTTGCATTGAAAGTTTATAATTTATATGTATATATGTATATATATAATGTTTTATTACGATATATGTGACGCTCCTGTTTAAAATTATTTGTTTGGTGCGATGGATCATACTGGCTATTTTAGCTGCACAAAGTGCAAATTTGAAGGAATTGATTTAGAAAATTTTTATGGTATTCGTCCCTTTAGGAGATATTACGGTGATATCATAAGTTGTAAATATGATAGTTATCGCAAAGGTAAAAGCATTTTCATTTAAATTAGTAGGTTTGGAATTTTTATCAATCGTATCGCTCGACTACGTTATGGTGCCCTGGTATTATGCGAACATTTTTAAGTTAATAGCTTTGTTGTGATTTACGAATGAGGAAAATTTATTCCATATAAAACACAATTTCTAGCTCTTAAGTGAATTTGCAGATTATCCCATTCATATAGGTTGTAACCACGGTCGTAGAAGAAGAGGTCTGGACACTCGCCTATCTAACAATGTATTTTGCTTGACCCCCTTGTTGTTTGGCTGTAGTTCGTCAAGTTACCGAGAATGCCGTACTTTTTGGCGCTGTTTTTCAGGCGGTCGGACTCAAACTTCGTCCACATTTTTCCATTGTTAAATTTATGAAGTAAATAAAGATTGCTGGAGCCATTTCTTAAATTTGTGAGCGAAGAAAGTATTTCATAAATTGATAAAAAATACGTTTCGATAAATTGTTTATCTTAGCGGAAAGGAAGTGGGCGGAGTTTAGTCCGACCGCCGTAACATCAGCGCCAATAAAACACAATATTCTCGGTAACTTGGTGAACTACAGCCAAACAACAAGGGGGTCAAATATCCAGGCGAGTGT